>MNCI01003605.1:517342-544961 GCA_015680685.1 Gnetum montanum | reverse complement strand
ATTCTAGTATTAGGATTAGTTAGAACTTAGTTAATGAGCAGTTAAGTTAAATTAGTCACTTAGTTACCTCTCTTCTTCCCTACTAGCATAGGACATAAAAACATAAAAGCTATAAAAATCATATGCCTCAAGCTTACTTAACCATACAATCATGACATACTGGTAAGCTTGGGAAGACAACGATCAACCAACCCATCCTTGTTCCATAAGGGCACATAAGCACTTAGTCCTTGGAATTTGACTAGATTATGCATGAAACACTCATATTTGTATGGTTGAGTGTAGGGGTACCTCATCGCTCATCATTTAGCATTGTTGTCAGGGACTTAGTTGTTTGTGTGCTAATTAGAACTTACGAAATCATTCACATCATTGGAATGAACCCTTAGGGTTGATTGAGAAAATAATAAACAAGAGTACATTACATATTGAACAAACAAGTATGTCTCCTTACTCATATGAAAGCACCTCATTGCCTAGGTCTGAAACAGGAACCAATCAACGGCGTAATACACATGACATTGATTCGCCAGTTCCTTAACAAGTTCGAGTGGTATATATTCATCCCAATGAGTATATACCAGACTTCACCTTTATCCTCCATTAATATGAACAACTATGTTGGAAATACTTAGAAGGTAACATAGTGTTACCTCCTAATCATTCAGTCTCAAGCATGATTCTTCGTGCTCTCACATGAATTGGCATGCCGCACTTACATAAAAAATATGTTGTGCAAGACCATGACTTGAGACAATACCATCCCATAGAGGCACAATTTCAAAGGGACTTGCAATAGGAGAGACATCAGAATTCTTTGAAGGGTAAGTGGTCTCAGGATGCCCCACATGTCTTAAGAAAAAATGAGGGTGGTGAACCTATCTTAGGCAGTCGGCCACACAACGATGTTCCTCCCCTTGACTTTGGCCAAGGAGTTGTGTATCAGAACCTTCATTCCACTATTCATAACCTAGTTTCTGATACCCATGGGCATAAAGGGTCCAAAAAAGGAACACAAACTCATGGTAAAGATGGACATTCTGATTGTAATCACGATCAAGGCCGAGACTGCAAAAGAGAAGGTAGCAGACACCGTCATGGTGACAGTTCTCCTTCTTCTTCACTTTCATCATCTCCTTCAACCTTTCCTTCAATATCTAGATGTGGTCATAAAGAAAAAGACCTTGGGGATAAAGGTAGGCAAAGTGGAAGTCATAGATGAAATAACCAGGAAAGGGGATGAGGGTACTCTAGAGAGTCACAACATAGAAGAAGGGAGAGTAAGAAACAATGTAGGCATCATAAATGCCATGGATGAGATGATCACGATGAACCCCCACTCACTACTCAAATTATGTTAGACATAATTGAGGCTATTAGAATTCTAGCAAGACACCAGAAGGATAGTAGGATAAGGAGATTAGATATGAACAACATCCCACGATTTGAAGGCGGATACAATGCTAATCCTCAAAATCATTGACAAGAATTCCATGATGCGTGTGCCTTATAGAACATAGAGAATGAATGGAAAAAACTTAAGTTGTTTCTATGGACATTAGTTAAATAAGTAAAAAGCTAGTATCGATCTTTAGAACCAGAATCCATTCATAGGTGGAGTACTATGTTAGAACTATTTAATGACAAGTACCAAACGTACTCCTGAGTGTCTAACTTGCAAAAGTAAATCCAAGGCTGGAAACAATGAGGACATGAACCCTTGGATGCTACCATGGGCTGATACTATGCATTGTTACACTGTTGTCCTGGCCATGGTTATTCATAAAGGGATCAACTGCACCATCTCATGGATGGGCTTAGGCATGAAACAAGAAGAACCCTTGGGACTTATGCCCAAGGGAGACTATCCAAGCTTAGGTCCCATAAAATTTAAAGAATATTAGAGAAAGTTGCTAAGGAAGAAGGTGAGTTATAGAAGAGAGAAAGTGTGGAAGAGCATAACTGAGATCCTTTCCTTCGGAAGAGGGGAGTAAGATTTAGGAAAACTTTGCCTATCCAAAAGATGACATTAGAAGTTTCAGCAAAGGTAGACCAAATGTGGGATTCCCTAGACAATAGATTTCAAACTATTCTTAAAATAGTATAGGAGTCTAGAGAGCAAGGTAGTGAGAAAAGAAAAAAGAAAGAGGCTAAGCATGCACATAGCAAGGGTAATGGCAAAGTTGCCATCATTGAAGAGGTTGTGGATTCAGATATAGACAATGATAGTGGATGTGGGATATGTCAATATGACTATCCTAAGGGATTTTTCCCTATAATCTCACATATATAGGAGTCTAGGATGTATGCACTCAACCCATGATTAAACAAAAGGAAAACACCCCAAAGGTTACCTTATCCTCAAGGTAACCTAAGGTAGTTCCACCAACCCTTAACATATTATCCTAGTGGAACTCCACCACAACCAATTGAGTAATATCAATAGTGGAAACATCCACAATCATGGGGAATGCCACCACCAAGGCAATAGTATCCTTACCGACAACCTAACCCATATGGATATTATGCGCAGCAGCCAATCTCCCCACCTAACTCTACTAGTCACGTCACTCCTCAACCTCACTACCAAGTCCACAGGTATTATGGCACTCCCTCTTCTAGAGATGATATTCCGTAAGCATATCATCCTTCTCATCTAGCCACATCTCTTCCAACAATAGCTCCACTACCACCTACTCCCATGATGCAAGGTGAAATCCCTACCCAACCATAGCAATGTAATGCCATGAGGGTTGTTAACTCTCAACCTACTATTGGTTCCAACAACCACATGAAGAAAAGACCTTTCTTTAGAACCAACAGACCAACCAAGCCCTTGAAATCACAAGTGGTTGATTCCTTAGATGCCTCAGTATCAATCAAAACTTTAGAGCCCTCTTCAACTCAACCACCACACTCAATGCATATGTTCATGCTAACACATGCCATCACCATTTGGATTAAAGATGGTCATCTTCCTAGGAAATTCTCTAATCCTAGGAGTCCTTTGAGATACTTACAAATTATTAGAAATGAACCATGCAAGGCTCTTTTGGATTTAGGTTCTGGTGTCAACTTGATTTCTCAAGAAATGTATAAGGCCTGGAACCTTCCTCCATTGAAAAAGAGCAACATCCATCTAGAGTTGGCTGACCAGTCCATCACTATCCCATTGGGACTAGTGGAAGACATTGTTACCATTGTTCGTGGGTGGTCGTACCCAGCTAACTTCCTAGTGATTCAAGTAAACAATAGTAAGGGGGACTTCTCAATCATAATGGAAAGATCATGGCTAAGCACCATCAATGCATGCCTAGGAATCCATGATCTTTCCATAGAAATATCAAAGGAAAATACATTCAGAAATATTGAGAAGAAGAAATTTCCATGCATCGCATATAGTGACACAGGGTGTAATTGCGTGCAGAGGTCATGGTTTGTGCAAAGTTTAGCATTGCTTGCATGCAATCAGTGTGCACAAGTGATTAACATACAAATATGCCTGTATGCAGTAGCAACACAATAGGAAGACACCTAGTGGCTGATAGTTGATCAAGAAAATAGTTCACTCATATACATGGAACCAACTGAGGGTTTGACTTGTGCTTACATTGATAGCATAGATGCATTAGAGCAAGTCCACCGCCAACTTCCAATTTTTAACTTGAAAATATCAACTAGGGGAAGCTGGAAATCCCTAAGAAATTTAAGCAGGAGCCCCCTCGAGCTAAAATCATTTCCCACCAATATGGAATACACGTTCCTTAAAAATGAAAAACTAGTAATTTTCAATGCTAAGCTTGCTCCTCAACAGAAAGAAGGACTGCTAAAGGTAATAAATAAATGGTTGGAAGCCCTTAATTAGCCATATCTCAAATTAACTAGAATAGATCCTAGGATATTCCAACATAGAATTTACACTGACCCCTCCATAAAGCCTCGAAGATAGCCGCAAGGGTGATTGAACCCTAAGCTAAAGCAAGTAGTTAAGGAAGAAATCAAATAGCTTCTTAAGGCTAGGTTCATATACCTCATTGCTGATAGCGAATGGGTTAGCCCCTTAGTTATTGTATCTAAAAATGGAGGAAAATGGAGGGTGTGCATAGATTTTAGGCTACTAAATATGTTAGCATTCAAAGATCACTTTCCATTGCCATTTGTCAACCAAGTCTTAGACACCATCGCAAGGCATTGCTATTATATTTTTCTAGATGGATATAGTAGATATAACCAAATACAAATAGCCCCAAAATACCAAGCCAAGAGTATGTTCACTAGTCCTTGGGGAACATTTGCATATAAACAGATGTCGTTTGGCTTGTGCAATGCCCCTGCAACATTTCAACGACTAGTTCTAAGCATATTCCAACAGCAGATAGGAAATGGCATGGAGGTCTTTATGGATGAATTCTTCACTTATGGAGCAAACTTTGATCAAGCCTTGGACTGGTTGGAGAAAGTGTTAAAAAGATGTGTAGAAACTAATTTGAGGCTCAACTGGTAGAAAAGCCATTTGATGGTCGAAGAGGGCATAGTACTAGGACACAAAATCTTACACACAGGGATAGAGGTAGATCCCAAGAAAATCAAAGTTATCCAAGGAATTAATCATCTTACACACAAGGAATGATGTTAACCATTCTAGGCCCTTAGTTCTTTTGAATTTTTATTTTACACATTCTTTCAACTTTTCTTATTTTTGTTTTACACCATCATTCATGTTTTACTGTTTCTTTGTTTTCTTGATTTACTTTTATTTGTCATCTAATAAGTGCTCATGGTGGATTGAATTATATCATATTGATTGCTAATGTCTAATTTTTACCTTTGAATTATGATGCTAATATTAAGGTATGGTTCTTTTGGTGAAATAGGCAATGAGTCCACACCGTCCACTCATCCATACAACTCTTTGGTTTCGTTTGGCTTGGAACTGTATAGTCCCCTTTTTCTAAGTAAACTTGTTAATGAATTGGTGGCTGGGTATTTTTCAAACCAAGGAAAGGCTCAAAGGATGAAAAGGATGTGAATTCAAGGAGATTTGATGCATTGGTGCTGGCCATTCTCTTGGGTGCTTGGATACTTTTTCTTGGATTTTTCACCATTTTGATATTGTTCAAAAATTAGGAAGCTAATTGAATAAAAATAAGTCTTTGCATGGTGTGGTTCTCACAAAAAAAATCAAAAAATAAAAAAATAAAAACAAAAAAAAAAGTGAGAATTCAAAGCACACCCCTTAGACATAATAAAGCAATATGGGCTACAAGCACTAGTTATGGAACTAGAAAGACATGTTACCCATGCCTAAAGGTTCCCTCTAACTAAGGCCCTTTCTTGCTTCCTGCTTCTCCATCTCACTCTCCTTGGAATGGTGGTGACTCTTTGTGGAAGCATTCTTGTTGCTTCAGATGGATGGATTGGTTGTGTGTTGATGCAAGGTCATTGGATGTGGTTTATTTGAGTTTGGATTTGGGATGAGTTATACTCAGTCACATGAACCATGAAATACACAAGGGGCTTTACATAAGCTTTTTCTTGGGATTCCATTTCATTCTCTCCTCTCCATATTTCTTTGCATTTTCAACCTCATTGATGATTTTACCATTAGTTCATTCTGGGTTGATGCATTATTTTTCTTTGGTGAATTCTTATGGGGGTAAGTTTTTAACTCTTGCTTCTAAATGACATTCCTAGAGCCTACAGACTCTTTGGTTTGTGGGTTTGTCAAGGAATAAAAGGGCATGAGCCTGCTTTAGGGAGGATCCACTAGCATTTCTTTTTGGTGAAATTGTTAACTTCTTTCCCTTAAACATTTTCTGCAATCAATCATTTCTTGTTTCATCCCCATCCATGACATCCATTTTATTGGTATTTCCATTGATATTTTTCATCTTTCTTGTTCCTCATGTTTTTCCATCTTATAGCTACTCAAGGTTTCTCTCTTAGTCATGGGGGCCGTGGCACAAATTTTTTAATTTTTTCCATTTTACTAATTGCCTAATCCCTACACCTTGGTTAGTTGCCAATGATAAATCTCTGAACCAATTTCTGCCATAACCACAACTCAGCCAATGCGCTTCATATCAAGGCAAGATATCAACTGCATTGTGAATTATCTATCCTTGCTCATTTGTGACTGTGTTGTGTGTACAGATGACGATCATACAAACAATGAAATAGGCCTGGAGGAAGCACTCAGGATGGACTAGAACTAGAGCATTTATGAAAGGAGCAAGTTTGGTGGCATGGCTATGGATAAATAATGGAAGGTGCACTCTCGGCATTGGCGGCAACATGCTTCATCTTCTTTCTCTCTCTTTCTCTTCAAAGTACCAAATAAAGGCTTGGATGTCATTTATGTATGAGTGTTTACCACAAAGGTCATGAACACCAATGTTGTAATATGATTATTGATCCGTTCACTAGGCATGTTGAGTTTGTCATCCCATANAAGAGGTCTAAGTGTGGACAGATCTTTATTCAAGCATTATGTACCTGAGCACACCTTTTGTACGACAATAAAGATGAGCTCTTTGATTCATCCTTGTAACACTTGAGATTTTTTTTCTTATGCATTTCTTTTATTTTATTTTCTTATGCATTTATTTTATTTTATTTTATTTTATGCACTTTACATTTCTGTTATTAGCATAGCAATTCATTTTGATCAATTAAGAAAATTGTTAAATTACATAAGCACGACCACTTTTAGCATGCGTGTAATGCTTGGTAACCTAGTAACAATTAGCATTTGGTAAATCCTAGCAATGTTGCAATGGTTCAGGATGTGTATGGAAAGTGGGAATGGATGTTGGTGTTAGGATTATTTAGAACATTAGTTAATGAGTAGTTAAGTTAAATTAGCCACTTAGTTACCTCTCTTCTTCCCTACTAGCGTAGGACATAAAAACATAAAAGCTATAAAAATCATATGCCTCAAGCTTACTTAATCATACAATCATGACATACAAGTAAGCTTGGGAAGACAATGATCAACCAGCCTGTCCTTGTTCCACAAGGGTGCATAAGCACTTAGTCCTTGGAATTCGACCGGATTGTGTGTGAAATGCTTCTATTTGTATGGTTGAGTGTAGGGGTACCTCGTCGATCATCAATACCTCTACATATCACAAGTGTAATTGGGAAGACAAGGAATAACTATTAGGGCAAGTTCACTTCCTAGAGGCTAGTGTACTAGAAGACATAGAGTCCATAGAATTTGGTAGGATCGCATGTGAACGCTTAGTGATTTGTATGATTGAGCGTAGGGGTAGTAGTTGCTCATTGTTGGTGCTATTGCCAAGGATTCTTTTTGTTTGAAACGTGTACCATCTTGGCATAGTAAAAATGAATAACATCATTGGACAAACCCTAAGGTTAAAATTACTTTCAAAATAATATAATAATCTAAGCACATTGAAATTTTATTTTAATTGCAGAATTTCTTCTTCATAGAAGCATGATGATAATAAGCTGCTAGGGCCTTAAGAATGCAAGGTGGTATATACTCATCTAGATGAGTATGTTTCTTATTTCACCTTCATCCTACATTAGGATGAATAACTATGGTGGTGAGATATGGGGGGTAACATTGTAATTCCTCTCAATCAATCTATGCCCGACATGCTGCTCCGAAATCTTAGGTGGTTGGGCATCTAAGATCTTCAAGAAAAGTACATTGTGCATAACTATGACTACTAGGACTACCATCCCATTGAAACACAATGCAGGAGAGATCAACACTAAGAGAAGAAACATGAAGCTATGAAGGGGAAACAGTTCACCAATCCCTTGCTCTTGCTTAACCAAATGACAATGAGGATCATCTTTCTAGGGTTCTCAACATGAATATTCTCCATCCCTTGATATTGATGATGAAGGCTTGAACCTAAAGTTGTAATCCACTATCAACAATATGGGTTCAGACAAAAGTGGGAGTCTAAGTAAGGGCTTAGGTAAGCATCAAAATGACAAGAAAGCTAACGAATGTGGCTATGAAAAGAATAGAGGAGATGGAAAACACCATGATGGTGGTAGTCCTCCTCTTTCTTCGTCCTCTTCATTTGGATCTTCTTCTTCCTCTTCTGGTTCTGATAGACATCATCAAAAAGACAACCATGATGAATGTAAATAACAAGACAATAATGATTACCAAGCTAGCCATGAACAAAGGGGTATCAAAGGACATCATATACATTATCAAAATAATGATGATGATGAGCCTTTGCTAGCAAATCAGAGTATGCTAAATATCATAGAGGTAGTGAAAATTTCAACCAAGCATTTGAAAGATAGTCGGATCAAGTGACTTAACATGAACAATATCCTCAAATTTGAGGGGGATATAACTTTGATCCGAAAACACATCTTCAAGACTTTCATGATGCTTGTGCCTTACAAAATATTGAAAATGATTGGTAGAACTTAAAGCTATTTCCTAGGACACTCATATATGAAGCAGAAAGTTGGTATTAGTTTTTGGAGCCAGAATCCATCCATAGGTGGAGTATAATTTTAAAGTTGTTCAATGATAAATACCAGACATACTTTTTATTGTCTAATCTAATAAGGAAGATCTAAGGATGAAAGTAAGGAACACATGAATCCTTGGATGTTACCATGGGTAGATACTATTCTCTCCTAAATCAATGGCCTAGCCATGATTATTCTCAATGGGAAAAACTTTGCCACATCATAGATGGACTTAGATTAGAAATCTAAAGAACTCTTAGGATTTATGCCCAGTGAAGACCATTAGAACTTAGAGCTCATCAGATCTAAAGGCTAATAGAGAAAGTAACAAAATAAGAAGGAGAGTTGAGGAAACAAGAAAGTATTAACAAATATAATAAGGTTCCTTCCATCAAGAAAAGGGAGGAGTAATTTTGTGACAATGAGAAGGAGTCATCACTTAATGAGGTGGTGAATAGAAAGACCTTGTTGATCCAAAAATATTTGTCTAAAATTTCAGCCAAGGTAGATAAAATCTGGGGTTTGTTGATGAAAAATCCTAAACTACTCTAAATATTTCAAAGAATCAAGAGAGTAGAGTAGTGACCATAATTGAAGGAGGTCAAAAGAAGTTGAACATGCCTACCAAAGGGGTAAGAGCAAAGCTACTGAAATAGAGAAGTTATGGAGTTATAATTAGATGATGATGATGGGTGTGATATTTGCAGATACAAACATCATAAAGGATGTTGCCTTGTCATGTCACACTTGTAGGAGTCTAGGATGTACATATTGAATCCTAGACTAGCAGAAAGGGAAGCACTTAGAAGATTGAATTATCCTTAATGTAATCTAAGGTAGTTCAACCAAGAACAAAAAACTTATTATCCAAGTGGAGCTCCATTACAATCGTATAAGCAATACCAGTAGTGGCAATAGCCACAATCGTGGGGGATGCCACCACCAAGGTAGTAGTACCTTTACAAGTAGCCAGATCCATATGGGTATTATGTTTAGTAACTAATGTCTCCACATGACTCTTCTAGTTACATTTCTTTTCGACCTCACTACTACCCTCTAGAGTATCATAGAACTCATTCTCCATCTACTAGAGAAGAAACCTTATATTCTTATCATCCTTCTCATCCTTTAGCACATGCTCCTCCACCCTCTACCCAATTACCTCTTGCTCCATCTATTCAATATGAAATTCCACCACATCCACAATAATGCAACACTACTAGGGCTATTAACTTACAATTGCCTTTCCAATTGAATGGTTCGAAACCAAGATCCTAAAAATAGCCATTATTTTGACCTAAAAATCCTTCAAATTTCTCATAGAATAATGTGGTTGGTTGCCCTATCTCTCCATCATCCTCTGCATCAAATCATTTTGAGAGTCTTTCAAACCAAACACCCCCTAAGATCTACATTGTCATGTTAACACATGTTGTATCTAATTGGATCAAGGTTGGCAATCTTCCCAGGAAAAGATCTAACCCTAGAAGTCCTCTCATTTACTTACAGATCGTTGGACATGAGCCATGTGAGGCTCTTCTTGATTCAAGTTTCGATGTTAATCTAATTTTCCATGACATGTACAAATCATTAAACCTATCACCTCTCAAGAAGAGCAATATCTATCTAGAATCAATAGACTAGTCAATCATAGTTTCTTTGGGACTTGTCGAGGACATTGTGACCACTATTTATGGATGGTCCTATCCTATCAATTTTCTAGTGATCAAGGTTGACAACTATAAGGGAGACTTTCCAATTATTATGGGAAGGGAGATCTTTCCTTGGTAATTTCCAAGGAGAGTGAATTTAAAAAGTTTGAGGAGAAGAGAGTTCCATGCATTGCGTATAGTGATACTAGGTGCAACTATGTGCAAAAACTCTGGTATGTCAAGAGCACATCCATCAAAGCATGTAGACAGTGTGCAGATGAATCTAATGTTTAAAGGTGCATGTACGTAGTAGCCATAAAATAGAAAGACACCCAGTGGCTAACAGTTGACCTTGGAAGTGGCACACTTTGCATGGAACTTGCTAAGAGTTTGACATGTGCCTATATTAAAAGCATGGATAAAGTAGAGCAATTTCATCACCAACTCTCTGATAATGCAAATGATGATACCCTTTGGGAAGAGTTGGAAATCCCTAAAAATTTTAAACAAGAGCCCATAGAGTTGAAAACTCTACCTGCCAGCTTAGAATATGCATTATTAAAAATGATAAGTTAGTTATATTTAATGCTAGACTTGCTCCAAGGGAAAGAAGAAAAACTATTAGAAGTTATCAATAGATAGCCAACAACCTTTACTTGGTCATATCTTAAACACACTAGAATTGATCCATGAATATGCCAGCACCACATTTATATTGATTCATCCATAAAGCCAAGAAGGAAACCACAATGGTGGTTAAACCCAAATTTGAAGCAAATCATCAAAGAGGAGATTGGGCAACTCCTTAAGGCAAGGTTCATCTACCTCATTGTGGATAGTGAGTGGGTCAGCCCACTCATGATAGTGCCAAGGAAAGATGGCAAATGGTAGGTTTGTATCAACTTTAGGCTATTAAACATGGCAACATTCAAAGATCATTTTTCATTACCATTCGTTGATTAGGTGTTGGACACCATATCTAGGCATTGCTATTATAGTTTTCTAGATGGCTATAGTGGCTATAACCAAATCCAGATTGCACTAGAAGACTAGGCCAAAACAACATTCATGATTGCCTAAGGGAACTTTGCATATTACAAGATGTCCTTTGGTTTATGCAATGCTCCTACCACTTTCCAACACCTGATCTTAAGCATCTTTCAATAGCAAATCAATAGTAGAGTGGAAGTCTTTATGAATGACTTCTCCACTTATGGTGCTACATTCAAGAAAGCCTTGGATTTCCTTGAGCAAGTAGTAAAAATATATGTGGAAACAAATATGTAGCTCAATTGGAAAAAGAGCCATTTCATGGTCTAAGAAGCCATTATATTAGGGCACAAAATTTTTAGGAAGGGATTGAGATAGACCTTGAAAAGATAAGGGTCATCTAAGGAATCACCTGTCAACTAGAAACTGTAAAAGATGTTCAATCAATCCTTGGACACATTGGTTACTACCGGAAATTCATAGAAAATTTCTCTAAGATTGGAAAATTTTTGGTTGAACTAGTAAATAAGGATGCTCCATTTGTTTGAACCAAGGAGTGTGAACATGCATTTCAAAAGTTGAAGGAAAAGCTCATAGAAGCTCCAATTCTATGAGCACTAGATTGGTCTAAACCATTCTATATCATGATGGATGCATCTAATTATGCCTTGGGAGCTATTCTTACATAGTTGGACAATCAAGAACATACATATTATATCCACTGCACAAGCCAAAGAATTGTGGGTGCACAACTGAATTACGCCACAACAGAGAAAGAACTAATAGCGGTGGTGTATGCTCTAGAAAAGTTTAGGCACTATGTGATTGTATATAAAGTGTTTGTGCACACTGATCAGAGTGCCATCTACTTCCTAATGAACAAGTGAACGATGAGCCCTCGTGTCATATGATGATTGATGATCTTGCTAAAATTTGATCTTGTGATGGTAGATTAGAAGGGGACTAAGAATGTGGTCACTAATCACTTGTCTCTGTTACGATGGAATAACAAAGCAAAGGAGAGCTCGCTCTTTAATCAATTTCTTGATGGACTCCTCTTTTTTGGTGAAATAAATGAACAAGTTCCTGTAGAACCAAAATGGTATGATGGCATCCTCACTTACCATCTCACTTAGGAAATGCCATGAGATTTGGACTGTAGAATGAAACAATAGTTTCCTCATTAGGCCAAGCACTTTATAGAAATAAATGGATATCTTTACAAGATGTGCAATGATGGCCTAGTTCATTGGTGTGTCCCTGATGTAGATTAGTTGCATGTTCTCTTGGATGCTTATGAAGGCCCTTGTGGAGGCCACTATGTAGGGAGACACATGACCATAAAACTCCTAATGGTAGGATAATATTGGCCCATAATATTTAGGGATGTCAACTAGATTTTTTTATCCTATGAAAGTTGTTAATGAGATGGTGGAATGACCACACAAATGGAGGGACCTCAAAAGTGGATTCAACTACTAGAACCCTTTGACATATGGGGCATTGACTTCATGGATCACATCACACCCATGTTAAATAGAAAGACATACATAATTGTCGTCATTGATTATTGCACAAAATGGGTAGAATCAGCAATCATCATCGATTATACATCATCCACTACTATGTAGTTTGTACAAAAAAATGTTGTGAATAGGTTTGGGGTTCTACATGCATTGATTTTTGACAACCAAACCCATTTTATAGGTATTACCTTTTGCAAGCTTATGTAATGCTTGGGGGTTAAACATAAATTAATAACATCCTACCACCCCCAAGACAATGATCAAGAAAAAGTTCCCAATAGGGAGTTCACAAAGATCCTAATGAGAACTATTAGCAAATATAGGAGAGACTAGAGTACAAAATTAAACAATGGCCTTTGGACATACTAATTAACATGGAAACTTCCTATAGGATACTCTCCCTATCAGTCGATGTATGAAAAATTACCAACTCTACCTATGCAATCTAAGCTTCGTACATTTTTAATAGCCTATAATTTAGTCCTTGACCTTAGCTTAGCATAAGAAGAAAGATTAATCAACTTAAATGTATTAGATGAAAATTTATTAGTAGCCCTATACTTGAATAAAGTGTAGAAGTCATTCAACAAACAATGACATGACCTAAGAATAAAAAGGATCAAAATTCAACTTGAAGATAGCATTTTCTATTGGAACCCCACACATGTTCCTCAAAAAAAAATTTGAAACATTTTGGAAGAGGCCTTATATAGTTGATGAAACCTTTCCTTCTGGGACCATGATCATATATAAACTTGAAAGCCCAAAGAAGAAGCAGTTGGTCAACATCTAACAAGTGGAGCCTTTCCATGAGCCTAAGCAAGCCAGTGCAAAAAATACCTCAATGGATGAACAAACACACTTAATTTTTAGATCTCCTTCTTTCAACTTAGTCATGGGGAGATAGCCATCCATGCTACTCATCTATGTGGCTCCTCAATTTTTTAATTTTTTGTTTTACACATTTTTCTTTTTTGCAAATTGTTTATTTTATACGTTTTTGATTTTAAAACTTTTTCCTCTATTATACTATTTTTTGTTTTACACCATCATTAGTACATTTAAATCTTTCTTAAATATTTTACACTTTCTTATATATTACACATTAATTTAGTGTGATTTTTTAATTTCTATTAATAAACATGATTTGTGCCAATAGGACACAGTGGTGTTGTAGCTGTTTTTAATGGTGGTTTGTGCTTAATGATTTTTTTGGTAATGTCTGGCTTCTATTTTTGAATTTTTTGTATCGATGAATAAGGCATGGTTTCTTTTTATGGAATAGGTAGTGAGTTTATGACATCCACCCATTCACAAAAATCTATGATTTTTCTCATTTTGGAAATATGAGGTCCCTTTTATTAATTAAAATTTTAATAAATTTGTGACATTGGTGGTTTCTAAAATTAGGAAGGATTCAAAGGTTTGCATAGGGTGTAACTTCAAGGGAATTCAATATTCTTTGTAGTCTTATACTTACTTGGGTGCATGAGTGCTTTTATGGACTTCTTACCATTTCATGTCAACCATAAAGAAAAAGTTAAATAAGTATTTGCATGGTGTGGTTTCCATCCAAAAAAAAAAGAGAGAAGAGAAAAGAAAAAAACAAAGAAAAAAAAAGAAAATGGGCTACAAGCACTAGTTATGGGACTAGAAAGCCATGTCACCCATGCTTGAAGATCCCCTCTAACTAAGTCCCTCTCTCACTTCCTGCTTCTCTATACTTTTTCTTAAGGAACAATGGTTGTTCTATGGAAGTACTTTTGTGTCTCAAGGGGGTGGATTGGTCTTGGAGTGGTGATGTGAAGTTAATAAAAGTGGTTGGTTTTGGTCTAGACTAAAGATGGATCTTCTTAAGTCATTTAAATAGAAATCCACAAGGGATTTTTTATGACCTCAATTTGGAACTCCATTCCACATTCTCCATCATCCATCCATGCTACCCATAACTCACCTCACTATTGTTGTGTCCATGTTCTTGTTTACTATCTTTGTCTAATGTTATTAAATTCTTTGGTAGAGTCTTTCGACTTTTGATCCTTAACTTTCATCATCCATTAATCACCTATCGAGCCCAAAAACTCCCTGGGTTAAGGCTATGTAAGGGCAAATAGGGCATATGCCTACTATGGAAAGGATTCACTTGCATATATCTTGGTTGGGTTTGTTAAGCACCTTATCCTTAGGCATTTTTGTAATCAAAATCTTTCATGCAGCCATCTTCTACATTTGATTGTGTGCTCCTTTAAAAACTTTCTCCAATTCACACATTCTCCATCAAATTTTTGAATTTTTGAGCTTTCAATGATCCTATTTAATGATTTCATTATATTCTTGGGTTCTTTGGGACTCTATAAACCATAAATGGGCCCCTTTGATGGAGCCTAGGTGTATACATGGTCTCATGTATGCAGCCCTATTGATGTAGTGTAAAAATCCTATATATATGCATAACCCACCTTAGAGGTTTTTACATTTGCTCTCAAACGCCCAAGGAGTTTTGCATTTTTCAAAGCCCAAAACCTTTTAGAGCCCATAAATTTCTAACCATTTATCTGAATTATTTCATATTTTGACCCTGTAGCTCTTAGAGGTAAGCTCTTAGTCATGGGGATCACAAATGTGCCATTTTTGATCGAAAAGTTTTCAACATTTTTCTAACTTCCACAAAGGTTTAACTAAGGAATCATCATTAAAGCACAAAATCATGAGAGTTAAACCTTTCCAATGAGCTCGAGTGATAGTTACAATAAAAAATAATTAATTAATAAAATAATAATAAAATCATCAATCTACCATGGTCCAACCATAGCTAAGTGCAACTAATTAATGAGATAAGGTATCCAAATATTTTAAGTTACACATTATATCTACTAATCCATGGATGTGTTATGATTGTAGATGATACCTAAAGGCAAACACACATAGGAGAGACCATCTCAACTAAGAAAAAAATGACTAAGAATGGGAAGGGGCTAGGAATAGGTCAAGGAAGAACCGATCACAACCCATGCCAAAAGACCTCTTAGGGAGGAGGTCAAAGTGGAGTCTAGTTAGATTCTAGAATAAGTGGCAGCAATAAAACATTCCCACCAGGATGAGGCACTAGTCTAATAAGTAAACCTTAAGGTGACCTTAACGAAGTCCTACCTAAACCAAATCAGATTAATTGAGGTCTAGAAAATAGTGTTATAAGAGTTGACCTATGGCTCTTTTTTGTAGCAAGCACCTAAAGAGATACAAGACCAACTAAAGACCTCTCCAAGATGGCCAATTATCATTTTCAATGGGGAGTGGTACATGGGAGAGACATTCATATTTTGGAGTAACAGGTAAGTTGGTTCAATGGTCAAGATCAAGGACATTTTAATGTCCTACTTGGTGCAAGCCATTGTAGAGGCACTTAGGTTGCCTAAAAATAGGGTGAATCTTGCTAAGATTCTGATGTAGGTGGACCCTAGCATTAAAAAGGAATGGATTCAATGGTGCTATGGTGTTGATAGTAAGGAGTATGATTCTCTTACAATGGTAGAAAGAATTTATTATAAGATTGTGGCCTTTGACCTAAATCCCACAATGTGGCCTAGTAAGATCATTGTCCTTTTTACTTATGCATGTGTCACTATGAGTGAAAGATTCCTAGTTAATCTTCCATAGCTAATATATCTGGAGATAAAGAAGTAGTTCAAGGAGAATGAATGTCGAAGGAAGGCACTCCCATCCCATGCCACATCAAAAAGCTATGTCGAATAGGAAAAATGCACTATACTAATGATGTTGTCCAACATTCTCTAACCACTAATTAGGTAGAGATGATGAAGGAAAAAAATCCTACAACAATAATCCAAGAAGAGGAGTAATAACGACCACCTCCATGTGCAACTTAGAAAATAGTGATGGACATTGCTA
The DNA here is from genome assembly GCA_015680685.1 of Gnetum montanum. Lineage (NCBI taxonomy): Eukaryota > Viridiplantae > Streptophyta > Gnetopsida > Gnetales > Gnetaceae > Gnetum > Gnetum montanum. Next base: position 528,412 of record MNCI01003605.1, on the reverse strand, counting down.
AAAAATTCCAAAAATTGCACAAGTTTTGAGAATGGCTCTAGAGTGAGCAAGAGTAACAAGCAGACATAAGTGGTGGAGATCCATCTATGTACTTGCCCATGGTGAGTCACTTGAATGAGGTGGCCCAAATAGTCAACCTAATGGGGGAAGGCAAATCTATTTCCTCTGCTGAATGAAGTTAGTTTTCTGCAAGGTCAAAACCTAGTGCTAGAGAGGTAATGATATCTCTCTTAGAATAGTAGCAACTCCCAGAGATTTCTAGGAACACCATGACATTTTTGGTGTGCTTGAAGGAGGATGAGGAGGCAATAGTATTGGTGATGTAGCACCAAGGGCAAGAGATAGTAGTAGAGGCATTTGTTGAAAAAATTAGCAAGAAACTCAATGTACATGTGGTGTATATACTAGATGTCACTACACTTAAAGATGTGCAAACATCTACAAGGACCATAAGTGGTAGACTAACCACAACACAACATGAATAACTACTAGACCAACTAGTAGGAACTAGGCAATTGCTTTCGGATGTCTTTAACATTCTAGATAGTATAATTGCAACTTAATCAAAGTTTCTAGATGCAAAGAGGCAAGAATATTATTTTAGAAGGGTAACTCAAAACAGCCAACATGCTGAATGAATGCTTGGTTGTAGAAGTTCCTGAACTGAGAGCCCAGATTGTTGACCTTGCATTTCTCAACCTAGCATTGACAAGAGATAAAGCTCTCAAAAAACTTCACACTAGGTTGAAAGGGATTGCTAGTGTAATGAGGATAATGATGTTCTATTGATCCTTGGTAGAGGCCACCCATCATAAAATTTAAAAGTTCTTGGATCTAACCCATTAGGAGAATGTTTAGTTTTCTGTAGAAAACCATCGCTTGCGAAACATTGATGTGCATAAATAATAATTAACTAATTTTATCCATCAATAGTAGGAGTAACTAGCTAAAGAAAATATAAAGTTAAGGAGATTGGTAGCTAATAATACAAACCTCTCCATGGAGGAGGTTTATGCCCTTTGCAAAAATATTATAATAGAAGTAGCCACTTGGAAATCAGAGGCTCTCAAACTTGAGAGAATCAAAGATCACTACAAAGACTAGGTTGGCCTACAGAAGAAAATAAATGAGAAACACATTCAAGTGGTGAAGGCAAAGGTGAACAAGATCCTTCAACAACTCCAATAAGGATGTGAATTATGGTAGCCCATTTTTATGGGATTGATTAATACAATAAAGTAGAAATTTTCTTGAAGGAGTTGTAGATAGAGAAGATGACTAGATATATGGAGCTTGCCAATCTCTACTATGCAAACTTGACTATGTTGACTACTAGACAACTATGGTCAGAGCTGGAAAAGTAGATGGATAGCTTGTACTTGTGGTATGAGGCTAAGTTCAAGCACCACAAGGACACCAAGTAAAAGCTTGCAGAAGAAAATGTTGAACTTGAGGTTCTCAAGGGCAGATATACTGATTAGAGATCCATTCCTGAGAGACTGGCCAAAATAATGAATGACTACTAGGAGCTACAAAATGCAATCAGGGTGTTCGATGTTGAATGCAAACAATTGCCACTTGGTTCATCAATGTTAAGGAGTTGTTTCTAGTAATTCTTTGTTCATGGGATATTCCCATTCTAACCCACATTGGTGATGTCATGTGGACTATAAATCATCCTCATAGCAAGGAGGATAAGATGAAGGCTTTATTGGATGCCTTTTCCCTTCAAGCAGAGGTAACAATTGTGACAACACAACCACAACCTCCTTAGCCATCATGCATGCTCAAAGCTAGTAAAGGTCTTTCGAAACCTCAAGAACCTCCATCACTTGAAACTGTTTGATCTTTTGAACCATTTTCATGCTATCAGAGGATGTGTTGTCTAGTTTGAAGTAGTCATATCATGGTGTTCAATTTTGTGTTATGAACACCACAAATTTTTTAATGATGTCAATTTGTACAACCAAGCACTTTTTTTGTTGTGTTATTTTGTTATGTCAACTGTCAATCAATAATTTAATACCTTCCCAATTTTGTAAAGGAACTTGAGGACAAGTTTTCATTTAGTCATAGGGATATGATGAAGCATTAAAGTATTGTGTTGATGGGCCCTCCAAAGCTAGCTCTAGTCCTTAGTGTCCTTGTATAACCACATCTAAAAGTATTTGTTAAATTTACAATGGTAAGGCTATCACTATTGTAAGGGGTATCATTACTTGGCATTTTTCCCAAGGGAGGAGTTTATTCATTTCACTTTTTTTTTATTTTTTAGATTTTTGAGAAGATACCTACCTTCAAACATGAGTAACATGTCTTTCTAGTGGGACCTCTAAAAATTTATTGTTATATATTTATTTTATTTTTAATTATGTCAAGCTTACTAGAGGACTACCTTTAGGCATGTGGAACATGTCTTTTTAGTGACATGGTAATGCAACACATATTGTACTCTTATGCCCATTTTTCATTCAATCAACAAGGATATAATACAACCTAGGCAATAGGATAGAACTCACAATAGTAATCCAAGAGAATCAACAAATTCCCTTAATTTCACATCCTTGACATTCCCACTTGGTTCTTCACTTTTTGGTCTAGGCATAATGATTCCAAGTTTATTCTTAGTTTTATGATGGAAAAAATATCATCATGGCCATGGTAAGAACCTGTTGTTAATGGAATGAATGGATGAATGCTGTGGTCTCACTGTACAAATAATCATTACCTTATGACTTGGTAACATAGAGAAATATTCACCTTAGTGGACTACATCTTGCCTTATTCTTGATGTGTCATTTTAGCAATCAAAAATATTTCCAAAGAGAATGAAAATAGAGTATGAACAAGATAGTAAGATGGAGAAAGATAGAAAGAACGAAAAATCATAAAAGAATAGAAAAAAATATTAAAGAAAGTGAAAATTTTAGTAAAGTACCTATGAGTCTAGATGGACATCCTCTATGACTATTATCAAGATTGGTTAAACGAAAGAGAGAATGGGGGAAAGATAGTTGGATAGAGTGGTAGATTCCTTGGAATTTTCATAATGGAATTTGACTTATTGGATGTTAGAAAGAATGAGCTTATGTGGACATGATGGGTGGTAGATATGTAAGGCACTAGATGGATAAATGACTTGAAATGTATAGATCCTTGCAAAGTTTTTGAAATTTGTCTTTTTGGGGTAGATGATTAGGATTATAGTAAAGGACCTTATTAGCTAGTTCTATAGTTACTTGTCTTATCCTTGCATTGTGCCTATGTTTGGTGTAATGTTTGTGGACTTCATTACTCATGAGTGCTACAAGCCTATTTTCATCTAGGAGGTTTAGATTCATGAGATGTTCATTTTGGACTAAGCTCAAATCAAGGTCAAGTTGATTGGTAGTACCTCGAGTGTGGAGCTTTGCCTAGATTTGGAGCATTGGTAGCTTACCATAAACTAACTCATATGGTGAGTACCCTATAGATAGTTTCCAAGATATCTTATAGGCCCATATCACATCATTTAGTTTAGTGCTCTAGTCATTCCTAAACCTACTAAGAATCCTAGTAAGTATCCTAGTAATTTCTCAGTTAGTCACTTCGACTTGACCATTTGCTTGGGGATGATATGGTATGGTCAGCTTATGGTTTACCCCAAGTTTTTTCATGATCTTTTTAAATGTAGAACTAGTAAAGTGAGTCCTGTTATTTGATATGAGCATTCTCAATACTCCAAATCTATTCACCACATGCTATTGGAAAAATTTTCCAATTGTGTTCACTATACAATATTTTACTACTACTGCCTCTACCCACTTAGTATAGTAATCCATAGTCACAATTATATATGCTTTTCCATTTTACATCAATATTATGGATCCCATAAAATTAATTCCCCATATGTTAAAGGGTTCAAGTGAATGTATCCATTATTGTGGCCCTTTATATCTAGCCATAATTCCTTAATATTTTTGGCATCGCTTACAAGATTGTGTAAAAGTATGGACATCTTTGAATAGGATAGGCCAAAAGTATCCTATCATCATTAATTTGAGTATCATTCTATGCCCTACATAGTAGCCACTACATGGGCCTTCATGGATGTCATGTAAGAGTCTCTTTTGATCACATTTTGGCACACACCATATAACTAGCTCATCTACATAGATCTTATACACATTACCATTGATTTCCATGTATCATTTTTCTTTATGAAGGAATTATTCCCATTATTTCTTACTCCAGTTAGCAAGAAGCTCTTGTGTTGATAGATACATTAGATATTCTATGGTTCATGGCTTCCATATTGAACTTACAACCTTCACTATTTCAGCAAACAGGTTCTTATTAGGGAACTAGTCAGATAAAGTATCTACTTGATCTTGGGTGTTCCACTTTAGCCTTGATAAATGATTAGCTATCACATTTTCTATTCACTTTTTATCTATCACTGTGATGTTAAATTCTTTCAAGACAACAAGCCATCCAATCACTTTGGGACTAACCATTGATTTGTTCATGAGAAATTGAATGGCACTATGATCCATATGGACATAAAATTAATACCTAAGCACATAATGTCTACACTTTCCAAGTGTGTACACCACAACCATCAGCTCCTTTTCTATTGTGGTGTAGTTCAAGTATGCTCTGGTGATGCTTTTGCTAGCATAGTGTATATAATAAGGTCTTTTTTTATTATTATATGTGTTAATACTACATCCAATGCATAATTGGAAGTATCAATCATGATGTGAAATGACCTGGACTATTCCAAAGCATGAAGGATTGATGTCTCAACTAGTTTTTGCTTTAGAGCTTCAAATTCCTTTTCACATGACTTTGTCCATTTGAAGGCTACATCCTTCTTAGTAAGTCCCATGAGCAGTTTTTCTATCTTTTAAAATTTCTCTATAAATCTTCTATAATTTCCCATGTGGAATAAAAGTGATCTCACATCTTTTATTATCTACAGCTTTTGAATGATATTCTATATGACTCAAATTTTCTTCAAATCTACCTTATACCTTTTTGAGAGATTCTATGTCCTATCACTATATCATCCTAGACCATAATATGGCTATTTTGCTAGTTGAGCTTGAGATTAGTTTCCATACATCTCTTTAGTACTTGTTTCAACTAGTCTAATGCTTACTTGAAAATGATCCTATATGTCGAAAAATCATCCATTAATACATCAATGCCATTACCAATTTGATTCTAGAAGATACTAAATACTAGTCTTTAGAAGCTTGTTGGCACATTGTGAAGACCAAAGGGCATTTGCCTATAGGCAAACAATCCCCATGGATTGGTGAATGTTATTTTCTCCTTGTCTTCAAGTGCAATGTAGATCTAATTATATCCATTGTAGCCATATAGAAAACTATAATAATCATGTCTTATAATGGTATCTAGGGCTTGATCAACAAATGACAAAGGGAAGTGATCCTTGAATGTAGCAGCATTCAACATTCAAAAATCAATGCAAACTTGCCATTTTCCTCCCTTATTTGGAACAATTACTAAGGGACTAATCCATTCACTATTTGTAATAGGATAGATGAATCCCTAGCTTTAGCAATTTTTTCAACTCTTGCTTGACTACTTCTTTTAATTTTGGATTGAGCCTTCATTGGGTTTGATGTGATGGTTTGTCTATGGGATTAATATATATTTGATGTTTACAGATTCTTTGATCAATTCTTATGATCTCATTGTAAGATCATACAAATTCTATGGACCATCTATTAATCACTTCCAACAACTTCTATTTTCGTTCTTCTTTTAGGTTGGCATTGATTATTACCAGCTTCTTATTATTTAGGAAAGCATACTCTAATGTTGCCGATAGGGTCGTTAATTCTAGCGGTTTTGGGTCCATAGTGTTTGGGATCTCCAATTGTCCCTAGTATATCTCTTCTTCTTAACTTATGATTAGGTAGGAGTGCCTTTTCCTTAACTATTCTAGCTCATCAACCTCCTCAACATAGGAATTAACAATTTGTTCTACAGGTTCCATGTACTTGTTGGATTGAGTTTCTTAATCTGTGATTAGCCACTAGGTGCCTTCTTGTTGTGTGGCCGCTGCATACAGACATTTTTGCATACATATTTATTCTATACATATATTGCATGCCTTGGTAGATTTCTATTTAATGGCCCATTTTCTTTGCATGCAATTGTACCCATTATCACTGTATGTGATACATGGAACTCTACATTTTTATATGATGTTGACTTCATCTTCCTTGGAAATTTCGAAGGACAAATTACAAATACCAAGCTTAGCATCAACAATAATAAGCCAGGCCCTAATAACTATGATTGAAAAATTTTCCTTATTTTTATCGACATGAATTACCATAAAAGCTGTCAAGTAAGACTAGTCACTGATGGTTGTAATCACATCATCCACTTGTCCTAGTGGAACTATGAGAGACTAGTATGCAAGATCTCATCGAATGTTACTCTTCTTCAATGGTGGTAGATTTTAGGCATGAATACATGTCTTGTGAGATCAAGTTTACTCCTGATCTAGAATCAAGTAGAGCCTTACATGGTATTTGCCTTGCTACTTTAAGGTAAACTAAAGGACTTTCTAGATTAGTTCACTTCTATGGAAGTGCTCTTGCCTTTATCTAATGAGTGATTGTTTGGGTTAGCATAATAGTTGTTACATTAGTGTTTAACAAAGATGAAAGATTATTGTGTTGAAAAGGATTAGATGTAGATGGAATGGAAGTAAATGTGTTCCCCATCTGTTAAACCTTCTCATGACTCATTTGGAAGAACAATCATTTCCTGGGTTGTGGTTCACAAGTAATCGCTCCCTCTTGCATGTTAATCGAACTTGTTACACTTTCTTGTTATGGTTGAGAAGGTAATTCCACCTTCATGAGAGGAGGTGGCACTAGTGGTAAAGGATTCAGGTGTTGGTTTAAGAAGTAATTGTTGATGGATGCATGTACAAGTTTGGATTGATCTTTGGCGATGTTGGCTTGTGGTACTTGGTTGGATGGTATTCTGTAGCTTGAAAAATAGCATTTCTAGGAGATATTGGACATTGCACAAAGTATCCATCTGGATTTGGTTATTTACATGGATATTGTTGACTTGGTGGTGGCATGACCCATAATTGGGGTTGTTCCCACTACTGATAGTATTACTCTTATGATTGTATTCAAGATCCACTGGGATTGTACATGGGTTGGAAGGTTTGCTTGTAGTTATGTTGGGGGTAAGGTAACCTTTTGGGCACCTATTTCTTGACAAATCTAGGATTGAGTGCATATGCCCCTATTTCTTATAAGTGTGCCATTACTAGACAACATCCCTTAGGATGTTCGTATTGGCATATGACACATCCTTCCTCATCTTTGAAGCTTATGTCTGAACACTTAGCCATTGAAGCAACTTTGCCCTTTCATCTAAAATATCTCTTCTTTTTCTTATCCTTACCTTTACTAAAGGCTTGTTCTATTTGCTCCTCCACAATCTTTAAGGCTATTGTACATCTCTCATCAATTGAGTTCCACATTTTCATTACCTATGCTACTATATTAGTGATATATTTTTGGATAGGTAGAGGTTTTTATTAATTACCTAATCCAATGTTTCTTCTTATTGTGTGTTACAAATTATTACATTGATGGATCTCTATTATATTCTTCCGCTAATTCTCTTTTCCTTAACTTGCTTTCCTCTTTCGCCACTTGGAATATCAGTCTCTGTATACAATGGGTAGTCATTTCAGATAATTGACCTTAGGTATAAATCCCAAAGGTCTCTTTGGTCTTGTTTCATAACCCATCAACAATGTGCCTTAGCTATTCCTATTGTGAGAATCCATGGCTTAGGCATTTATGTAGTAGTGAACAATACCTACCCATTGCTACATCAAGGGAATCCTAGATCCCTTACTTCCATCCTTGGATCTATTTCCTTATATTGGACACTCATGAATAAGTTTTATATTTGTCATTGAAGATCTCCAACATGGTACTCCATCTCCCAATTAATTCTAGTTTAAATGATCTATACCAGATCTCAACCTCTTTCAAAGTGTTCGAAGGAACAACTTCAATTTTTGCCAATCACTTTCAATATTTTTTAGGGCATAGGCATAATGGAATGCTTGGATATGATGTTTCAGATCAACATTATAACCTCCCTAAAATCTGGGCATGTTATTCATGTCAAGTTGCTTGATATGGCTATTCCTTTTGTGTTTGGTTGGTATATGTACAACTTCCTAGATGTTAATCATGCTATGGGTCACCATCAAGGGTTCATCATTATGATTGGGCCATGAGCTCTATTGTAGTAGTACCCCCTTCAATGGTCATGTCTCTCTTGATCCTTCTTTTTATCCCTACGTCTTCTTCATTCATAATCTTCATCTTCCTTATTTGAATGCCTCAAGAGATAGTCATGGTGATCATAGTCCTTCTTTCCTCCCTATCATGGTCTTGGTGCCTTAGCCTCCTCCTATCAAAGTCCATTGATGAATGTAAAGATAAGGATGAGGTAGTAGGAGAATCATGTCAACTTATTCTCCTTTCATAAATATGGTATTCTTTTATGTAGGATCTAGCAGAAACTCTTGGCCTTGAGTGCTACTTCTAGTTTGAGTTAGTTGTCTCCCTCTTAGGTGTCTCTACTAGGGTGGAATGTCATTAAACTTTGATAGGTTATTCTAGTTGGATGATAGGCATTTGTGAACAAAATTCATGATTTTGGTGAAGTTTCTTAGCGATGAATGCATCATCATCAAGCTCTTCTAATATAATAGGAGAGATGAATTTCTTTCCTTTATTTTGGACATGTTTATGAATCACTATTTACTTGCTCCTTAGTGGGCTAATAGGGTTGTTTCATGTGTTTGGTCACATGGTACCTATTAAGTGCCTTCCTTAGATTCATGCCCCTTAGAGCTGTCTAAGGTATGATGGGTGTTGAGTGCTTTGGAGGTAGAAAAATGTTCCCTTGAAGATATCTCCAAGTTATCTGCTTGTCTTGATGAAAGATGAAAGTAAAATTGGAATAATAAGGATTGTGATGAGCATATGAGATCCTTGCTTACATTGGCATACTCCATTCTTCTTTGTCACTAATTCTATTATTGCCTCTTTTTGTCTCTTTGATAGGTGATGATGTATCCTTGAATCCATGTTGTGGTTTAAGATGTTTGGTAAATTTTGCTTACTTTTATAGTTATTAGAAAATTATGGATTTTAACTTTGGATTCTTGATACAACAAAATTTATGAAATTAATTACTTAGCATACATTGACTTGTCCCCGGTAATGGTGTCAATGATGAGTAATGGAGTAATCCAACACTCAACCATACAAGTTATAGGCATTCAAGCATGACTAGATCATAATCCATAGATGAGACAATGTAATTATGCTAGCAATTGGTTTGAGTTCAAGATCGTTGTCTTCCCATGTGGAGCTAGTGGAGTCTATATGTATGGTTTAGTTCATTGTGAGGTATATGATATTTGATGTTGTTGGGCCATTGTTACTCATAGCAAACATGATGAGAATGAAAGTAGTTTCTAATTCTAAGTAAAATAATTAAATGAATCTATTTTAGCCTATGGTGATGAGCATCCATTCCTGATCTTCCATATACACCTTGGGCTTTGTGTGACTACTACTGGGATACAAAGTGTACTGCTACTAGATGTACCAAGCAATAGCACTACTAGGTTACGAAGCAATTACACTTAAGTACTTGAGATCAATCATCCTCATTCCATTTAATAACAATAGTAATAGTAAAGTGCATGGAATAGTAAAACATTAACTAGGAAAATAGTCAACATTAAGCAAAGTAAAACAGGAAACTAGGAGAATGCTATAATAGTGAGAAATAACTCTATCTTTATTTCTAGTCACACTTTTGCCCAAGTACAAGATTTTTGAATAAAGATGTCATGCACTAAGTCACACTACACAATGGGCATTCACACTTCTATGTTCTAGATTACAAAAATAAACTAAAATAGTTCTGTTACTATGGAATGAAAAATTCTATGGATTCATGCACCTAAGTATTGTGTTTATAGACTTCACACATCCCACAATATCAGATCTATGATGTCATAGCATGAGCTATGATATCAGATATATGACATTGTAGATACGATATTGTAGGTGAAGAAAATTTGACTTTATTATTTTGGTAATGAGGCTTAACTTCAATCAACTGGTAACTATATTTTCACTATTTTGTCCACTTTCTTCAACTCTCTTTTTTATCTTTATTGATGAAAGGCTACAATGATTATACAATAAGTAAGATAGTCATTGTATAAAAACTAGATCTCAAGTAGTGATTCTACAAATGATGTTGCCTTAATCTCCACTATTGTAGTGGGTATGTAAAATATGTTACAAATTTTAGAAAGTTATTTTATCTAGTCTTCAAGTGAATGTAAATAAAACCAAATGGATGATTTGAGGTACAAGAAATAAGTGTTATAACTTCCATTTTGGAGGTACCAATATTTAAATGGTAGTTTCTTTTAAATATTTGGATCTAATTTATATGAATAATTGCATTTGGGGAAAGTGCATCAAAGAAAAAATAACAAGAAGTTTCAAGGCTCTATATACTTTCGAAAACAACTTATAAGGATTTAGGCCTTTGGGCTTGGAAGGTGAGAAAACAAAATTTCTTAGACTATCATCTATCCTACTATATTAGATGGATATTATGGATGTGTTGCTTAGGGACCTTGACTTTATGCTAAACGTTGGAAAGATATTGAAAGAGTGAAAAAAAAAAATTTCTTTTCAATGAGTAAAAGGTGAAGATGCAAACACCTTACTTTTAGAAGTATAAGTCTTGTGCCAATTCATTATATACACTCATAACTTGCATTCCTTAAGGCAAGATTAATTCTCAAATGTAGTAAGGATTTGCAAGATCATCGTTAGTAGTTTTAGGGGATGTAATGGTTGAGAAAATGAAATATTTCTTAAGAGGACATAAACCAAAATCCTAAGCATATTTGCTAACTAGTTAAGTAGAGGGTTTTAACATAGATGTGGGTTAACATGGAAGTCA
>MNCI01003605.1:489173-516892 GCA_015680685.1 Gnetum montanum | reverse complement strand
TAGCCTAACACTTGGTAACCCAATAGCATTTCTAATGAGTTCAATATGTGCACGGAAGGTGGGCTCGGATGCATATGTTCGCATAGTTACATTAAGACATTATATAGCTAATTAGTTAATTTACAATTAATTACTTTTTTTTGACACTTAGATTAAATGAAATAAAATATAAATTTAAATCATATGCCTTGTCTTACACTTAACCATACACTTGAACTTACACAAGTGAAGCCAAGAAGACAACAATCATGTTTCTAAGTTGCTATCTTGCCCATTAGTGCATTTAGGGGCTAAGTCCACTGAATTGAACTAGATTACTAGGGTAATGCTTGTGATTCGTATGGTTGGGTGTAGGGACAACTTGCTACTCATTAGGTATGATTGAGGCTTTGGATTTGAGACTTGGATATATAGCGATTGAATGTGGTTATATGCTTATTTCTCATGCTTATGCTTTACAACTTTGTTGAAGCATTAGGTGCCTTGATCTCTAATCACAATCAATTTTATTTCATATAGCCAGCAACCCTAGCCCACCCTTTTGGGGGAAGATACCACCTTGTAAGTTTTCTAATTAAATCTTCATGTCTTTCCTAATGTTTTCAATATGTTATATGTTATACAATGAGTTATGTTATTTCTCCACGTGATTCTTGTTAATGTAGGATGATTGTCTAGGTATGACTATGGAAATGCAAGTGATTGTGTGATAGACACGGAGTGTTGTTAGAATGTGTTTGATTGTAGATAACCATAAATATGTTTATGACTCTTTGTTAAGTGTGTGGTGCCACACAACTAACTTAGTGGTTATTAGACATTGGTTGTCATTAATGGGTTGCATGGTATGTATGTTATTAAGTGTATATCACAATGTGCATTATGTTGGTATTCCAGGTAAAAATATGTATGCATGTAGTATAGCTAGGACACATAGTAGACTAATCTATGATGCAAGTTGCTCTACATTCCATTCCTCTCCTCAAGTCTAGTACTTATCACCTAGTTAGTAGAGGAAGGGTAAAGGTTTCTCATTCACTTTTATATTGACATTATTTATTTACAGGTGATGGCTCCACAAGTATAAGAAAGAACCAAGAAGGATGAGGAAAGGGATGTTTATGATGTCTGGTTGATGCATACTTTCATGTATAGATGTATAGTTTTATACAAATTGTTGATATTTGATAGACCCTTGCAGAACTCTTATGTAAATGATATGAATGTTTTATGTATACCATGAGTTGGTCTATGTAGAGACTAGCTATTATATATATTGATGGCTTATAATGTGTTATAGTTGTAGATAGAAAGCCTAATTTGTTTGCTTAGCCTTTTAGTATATTTTTGGTACAATATGATATCGTGACATATACATATCATGCTGTTTATGTTCAACAAATTCTCATGTATTTCTATGTTTTTGAGTTATTTATGCTTCCTTTGTGCTATTTGTAATGATCTTTGGCACCACATTGTCTTAGCCTAAGTGCAATGTTAATGTGCTTACTACATGCAATATTTATTCAATGCTTGATAATGATTACGGTTTAGGCCTTTGACGCTAGATAATGACTACCATCAATACTTGGAGTGGGGTTCTTCATCGGATAAGGCTTTGTGACAAAAGTTGCCACCTGCATGAGTGCATCGCGGCGGTTGTCCTTTCGCGGAGAGCCGAGGGCGTGCGACACACGGCCAACAAAACCTTCACGCAAAAGAATTGCAATTAAAAAACAAGCGCTGTTGTTGTTGGATAGTAGAGACGTTCCACCAAAAACCGTCATGAACAGCTTACCTTGCTTCTTCCGCCGGCCGGCCGCCGCTATAAGAGCCGAAGGCAAGGCAAGTAAAACTGCAAAACATAGCAGAAGCTGAAGAAAAAAAAGAAGATACCATGGCGGCAACAGGAGGAGCAAGGATCAGAGTGTTTATGGCCTACACTGTTGTTCTTGTTCCAGCTCTCAGCCTCTGCGCTTATGGCGCGGATGCCCAGCTCAAGTTTTCGGTGGAGGGTGTGACATTCTCGGGCTGTGATAGTGGTTACAGTGAGACCATAGATAAGCTTCGAGAACACATGACAAGCGGAGTGAGCACGTCCTACCTTATACCAGTGCTGAATGCAACAATCCCCGACGCAAATCGCTTCATGACACCGGCTATCTCGGATGCTTCTTCCAAGAACACCTTGAAAGTAACGATCGACGAGACCACCGCCAATTTGGTGGCCTTCGGGGCCGGTCAGGTCTCCTTCTTCTTCCTCGATTCTCCCGGAGCAATCTGTTCCCAGACACCGTGGCCACATTCTGCCCTTCGACAGCAGCTACGACGGACTCGAAACAGCCGCAGGCCGATCCAGGGTGGATATCTCGCTGGGCCACACCGCAATAATGAACGCCGTTGACAGTTTTTTCAACAACGACTACTCTGTGCCGTATGTGTGCCTCGTGCTGGTGCAGATGATCTCAGAAGCTCTGAGGTTTCGCTTCATTGAGCAACGATGCGCCAAGAACATCGTTAAAGGGACGGAGTTTAAGCCGGATCCTGCCATGATGAGCCTGGAGAACACCTGGTCGGTTCTCTCCTCACAGATACAGCAGTCGTTCCGGGGCATCTTCGGCAGCCCCTTGCAGCTCCGGGACTCCAACAACCAGGCTCTGTACGTAAGCAGCGTCTCATCTCCAGTGCTGGCCGGTGTCAGCATGCTGCTCTATAAATGCGACCCTACCAAAAGGGCCATGATAGTCCCTTCGGCGGCCGCGGACACCAGCGATCTTTATCATCATCGTCAGCTTAGCGATGGCTTTAAAAAATCTGGTCAGCTAAGTAAGTTTTATTCGAATCGTTTTGATCTTCCCTATTAGTCTTTGGGAGCAAATTGGTTGGGAAAAACTAAAACTAAAATTTTATTACCTACTTCTTTTTATATAGTCATGTAATTTGACAGCGTGTTCTGTCTCTGTAGCAATATTGATAGCTTTATATAAAGATTCACTGCAGATTTTTTCTCAGCATTGTGCTAATACATGTTTGTTGTCTTCTACCATGACTTGTACTAACACAATTCATGCTGATCACTGTTTTATCTTTCTTGTGCTACTGATTAGTGCTCTACGATGTAGTCAAATTATTGCTCTAATGTTTTACTAGTAACTTAAACGTTTTCATTTTTCTCTCATTGTACTACTAATTGTTGCTCTAACGTACTACTAATATAATTCTTATACTAAATGTTGCTCTAGAATAAAGCTTAACTTTTACAAAGAGTGACTAAAGATCTGTCATTTTGAAGAAATCTGTTTTACAATATTCTAATAATAATACATGTTAATCTTCTGGTACATATCCCAAACATAATTTACATATTCTAACATTTTCATATTTACCTTTCATTTTGTCATCTATATACAATATTCTAGTAATACATGTTAATCTTCTGGTACATATCCAAACATAATTTACATATTCTAAGACTTTCATATTTATCTTTCATTTTGTCATCTATATAAAGTTTTCTTGATATTATATTACATCAATACTTTCAGTACCTCATTTTTTAAGTACCATGTTTCTTCATATCGCTACCCCGTACCAGTCATGTTAAGATTTTCTGATAGCGCAATAACAGCACAACCTATGTTGAGATCTCCGAATATCTTATTGTTGTCTTATTATTCGAGTACATTGTTCATAAAAGTAATGCATATGGAACCTCAGCTTTTGAAACTTTTGTATTTTTTTTCTAACATGATGCACACTACACATCCATGAAGCACGTAAACCTATAAGTTCGGCAATAGTTCGAAGAAAAGTAGAACTGTCCATGGTCAACTATTGTCACTGCTACGCCTGTTATCGTATATAAATCTAGCCATTTTGACAGGCCTGGCTTCTGCAGCAGAGATCAACGAAACTGACGACGATGCGTGCGTGATATGGGAGCCCAAGTCGCATATCCGCGGTCGCGATGCCCTATGCGTGGACGTCAAGGGCGGACACAACGACGACGGGACTCCGGTGCAGCTGTGGCCATGTACCTCCGGTGCCAATCAGCAATGGATGTTCAGAGGCGACCGTACGATCCGATCCATGGGCAACTGCTTGGCTCCCAGCAGCTCTAACGATGGAGCCACCCTCATGATCCACGACTGTGACAAGGCCGGATCTGATGGCATTCACTGGGGTCTCAATCTTCCCGACGGCGTCATCTGGAATGACTACAGCCAATTTCAGCTCAGCGACGAAAGCGCCGACCAGGGCACCATCTTAACGGTCCAGGCGAGAACAGAATGAGCTTCCAGTCAGGTCTGGAGAATTGGTGAGAACAGACATCCCACTGTGACTTACATTCTTGGGCATAACGATCTGTGCTTGGAGGCCAACGCAGACAACTCTGCCGTATTTGTGGCCGACTGTGTTGCTGGCAAAGATAAACTGCAGTGGGCAATCTACGGTGACAGCACCATCCGGCCCAACCCAGATCACAAACTGTGCGTGACCTCCGACCGATCTGACTCCACCTCCGTCATCGTCATCCGCGCATGCCAAGGAGAAAAAACGCAGCGCTGGATGTTCCTCAACAGTGGCTCCATTTGGAATGCGTTCTCCGACAGGGTCATGGACTGAAAGAATCCGATCCCTTCCTTCAATACATCATTCTCTAGTCCTCCAACGGCAACGCCAATCAGATATGGCTGCCCTTCTTCTCAGCAGCTCGCTAGTTATTAATTATCATGGATGAAATACCTTTGCTCTAAATAAGGGAAGGGCATGGCTTATGCAATAAATAAAAATTAAGAACTTCTCATCGTATTAGTGGGTAGAAAAATGCTCGCCTAGCTGTTTGGGTTGGCATTTTGTGTGTTTTCCTATTTTTGTGGGGTTCATTTGTTTGAATAGAAGAAATGATCTTGAATACGGTTGTGGTATAGCATATAAAGCTAAATAAAAAGTTTATTACTTTAATAAACAAGTTAAAGGGGTTAATTTATGAAATTGAAATTGAGATTTATTAATGTTTGTAGATCGAAAGAATCTATTAGACAACTAGTACATTCATGTTAGAAAAAACAGAAATTGACTAACCACCATAGGATACATTAAAAACAAATCATACAAATTGTTAATAGTAATATTGTATTTCTACCTCAAATGATCAGTCACATGACAACAAAGAAAAACATGCTGCTCATCTCCTCAAGGATTTTAGATCCACATAATCGACAAGTGCACTGTTCTCTTGGCATGTGGATCCATCTTCCACTTTCAATCCTTAGACAATGTGAATTCAAATGGAGGTTCAAATGGAGGTTGCTGATAAACAAAAAGCTCTAATTGGGCTATTAGCTATAAGATATTGGACTAGTGAATCTAAAGAATTACCTCTAATATGCTCCAAGTAGAACTTTTTCTTTCCTTCAACATTTGACCATAACCTTACTAATACTTGACATTTTACTAACTTCTAAATATGTTTAGGATTATTTTGCATTTCCTTCATTGAGATATTCCAACTTATGAGCCATTGTATCCCTTAAAATACCAGCCTTGTTCCCTTGTACCTTCAAGGAGTATTTTAGAATACTGGGGATGCTTTGATTTTGAAAGTTTTTGAGTATAAGCAATAAATTGACAAAGAGCTTCAACTTCTAGGGGAAGCAAATCACACTCCAAAAGCAATATGGAATAAGATGTTTGAGCTTTTAATTGAGGTTCATCTCATAAAAAAAATATTTTGTACCATTCCAATAGCTTGCCAGTTTTTTACATTGAGACTTGGTGCCCACACTACACACCCATACAATATAGCTGGATATATGATAGATTGGATGGATAATACAATTATCCCATTTGTAATTATTTACACAATAAAGCCCCAAGTATCTAAAGGAGTTCACAATTTCTATTTTGGTAGATCCCATACTAAAACTAAAATTTACATTTCTGGTATCCCATATCATGATTTTTATTTTTCCAATTACCCTTCAGAACAAATGAAAGACAAAAGCTTTCTAACACTTGTAGCATATTTTGCATACTTGATTCAGATGTAGAAATTAATGTAGCATCATCTACATATAGAAGTAGGTGTATTGCTTGAGATCCTAGTTTGATAACATGCTTTTGATCCTCTTTACAAAACCAATCTTGTAATTCATCAATAAAGAGACTAAAGAGAGTTGGATACAAAGGACATTCTTGTTTCACTCCAATTCTACTCTAAAACTAAAATTTATCCTCTAATATACTATCCTCAACCTCAATTATGGCTTCCTCATACAACTTTTGTGTTACTGCTATTAACTCTATATGAATGCCTAAATAATTAAGCCACTCCCATAATTTTTTATGGAACACTGAGTCATATGCTTTTGTAAAATCAACAAAACAAATGAAAACCTTTTTGTTGGAATTTTTTGCAACTTCAATACAATGTCTAAAAGTAACCAAATGATTAATAGTGGAGTGGTTTTGTTTGAAGCTAGCCTAGCAAATTGCCCTTTTATTATTAATTTCTTCCTAAGTGCCTAATGTTTTTTCAAGAAGGATGCCCAATAGCTTGACAAAGCTATTACTAACTACTATCATTCAATAGTTGTTTCAAATTTTTTTATGACATTTTTTATGCAAAAGTATTACCTTTCTAACCCTCCATCATGGGTCCAAGCCATCCTCAACCATTGTGTTTAGTCTTTGATAGATTTATTTATGAATAGGAGTTCCTACCCATTGAAGTAATTCAACATATAAACCATTAGGATCCACAACTCTATCAGTTTCTAATCTCTTAATGCCATCTATCACCTCATCCAAAGTGAAATACAATGAACCTTGAGTAAGACTAGCACATCTACCAACATCCCCTAAAGAAACTTAATATAAAAAGCACAAATATCATGAAAAAGGTGTCAATTGATGGGGATAATTTTTTCTAAAAAGACTTCCAAAATTTCTTAGGCTCCTTTGTATGGAAACTGCTCTTATTGATTTCTAACAAATATCCTCTTCTTATTTCTAATTAAGCATTGATAGTGTGTAGTCAAAGTTTATTTTTGATCTATAGTAGTTATTTTAATGCTCCTTCTAGCTTGCACACATTCATCATGAAACTAGTGTTGATGAGTATTATGATTGTAGTCATTACTAACCTTTTTAGTTAATTCAACTAAACTTTGTTCTACATTTTAAGAATGTTGGTTAAAGTTCCATTACTTTTGCACTATCTCTCGACACTTATCTTTGACCTCAGATGTTAATCTTTTCTAATGCACTTTCTTTTTCTTGTTCTTTTTATTATCAAGATATAATTTTACTTGCCAGAAAAACTCTAAAGAATGATGACCAAACTCCACTACCTCAAATTTTATTGTAAATTCTTTAATGTACTTTATATTTTCAATTGATGATAGAAGAAAATCAATATAAGAATTACCTTGGGGTCTTGTAAAAGTGACAGCTATAGACCTTGGGAAGCTAGCTAAGCCATTACAAATGAGCATATGTAAAGACTTAGTGCATTCTAAAAATTGTTGTTCCATTTTGTTGATGCTGCTATCTTTAGAGCATCTAGCCCAATTCAAATAGGGAACAATGTTTAGGCCACCATTATCATTCTACCACTGAATAATTTCTATTTGGGGTGATCCCACTCAAGCATTAAAATATCTATAAATAAAAACAATTCCCTTAGTTCTAAACTCTACTATATTTGTTTCTAAATTCTAGAAAGGATAATCTCTAGATAAACCTATACTATCATATAAAGTAGCTTCTCTAGGAGCAAAATAGCAAATGGCAAGAAAAACACAACCTCAATGCTAGTAAACCTTTAACCAAACATATTACTTAAATTCATTTATCTTTTGTATCTACACAAGATGATCCAAAGACTTTTTGACTAAACACACAATACCTCCTAAGGGTCTGCCTCTTCGACCCTCTCTAAGATTTCTTATAGAGAATTTAATGAAGTTGGGACAACAAAATCTTTTGATAACTCATCTTCCCATATTTCCACCAAGCCAAAAATATGAAAGCCATAAAAAATTCCAATATTGTGAAAAGAAACAATTTTATTTGCAATACAACCATCAATGTTTATGAATCCACAATGTAAGGAGCATAGATGTTTTTTGAGATGTTTCTTGAATACTTTTTATTTCTAATCACTACTACATTACTAGCATTTAAGTAAGCCACAAGACCATTTCCACATGCATCTTTAACCTTTTTCCATTATTCTACTTACTTTGCAAGTTTGTAACTAATGAGCAGCAAGTAGTCTTTACACCCAACCATATGAATCACAAGCATGCACTAGTGATTTGGTCGAATTCCATGGACTTAGTTCCTAAGTGTATTATGACTTAAGGAAGTGTATGATCGTTGTCTTTCTAACTCTTACTTATGTAGGCTCTTATGTATGGTTAAGTGGGAGTTAAGGCATATGATATTTATTTATGTTTATATTTTTTATATGTTTTAAGACTAAGTGTTGGTGGAAAGGAGAATGGATAATAATTCACTATTCTAACCATCTAGCAATTTTAAGGCATACTATCCTAACATAATTATCCATACCCACTTCTTGTACACATCTTGAACGTCTACTAATGCTACTAGGTTACTAAGTGATGATTACTAGGCATACCAAATGGCCACTCTCAAAGTGGTCATACTTATGTGTTCATTATTAAATGTATTAATTCCTTAAGATAAGAATATAAAATGCATTAAGAACAAAGTGCAAGGAAGAAACATTAATGTGTAAGTAAGAAACATTAATCAATTCTAAGTGTTGCAATGAATGTTAAGAATCTCATCTTTATTATTATTTAGGTCAATGTGTTTAGGTACATGATTCTCAAATAAAGATTCATATAATCACTTTAGTTCATACTACGGCACTTAGAAAATCTTCTAACTCAAGAAAAAGAAAATTATAAGAGCTTCACTACTCTACTAACTTAACATGTCATAAATGTGATTGGTGTGTGCATGTATATAGGCTTGATGTGTCTAAATTGATGCATCTTCATCAACCATGCATTGACAGGAGTATGTCAATAAGGCTACATCAATGAGGTTGCATCAATGCATGATTATTGACACAACCAGTTGAACTATGCTTTATCATACCCCTACAACTAATTGAAAACTCGTCCATAGGTGAACAAAAGTAGGATTGAGCTTCATAAAAAATTTGGGAAGTATGGAATTTATTAATTGAAAATAATAGATAGACTAACTAAATAAATGAATTTGAGTGTCAAATTTTATGAAATCACAAAATTAGTATCCATGAATATTAAATTGGACACTCTTACAAAAATTTTAGAAAATTCCCTTAGACTACCAAAGATGAGATGAACTTTCAAATAGTGCTTGAAGGTGGAGGCTCCTAGGATGTTGAAGGTCCTTCACCAACCATTGGTGCTCATGGTGAGGAAGGCAGCTAAGGCTATCTTGCTGGTGCTACTGCTACTGGTGGAAGTTTAAATGCATCTAGTAATTCTTTCATCTTCTCTTCCTTGTTCCATGGGTCATATGCGGTCAATGTAGCTAAAAAAATGTGGGTTAGTACAAGGATATCCCATGAGAAAGGCATTGTTAGGAACATCTCCTTAGCATTGACAAACCACACTACAAATTATTTACATTTGATGTTGGATGTCTTTATAAGATTCTATAGCTCATGGTAGTCATTGATTCTCCTAGCTAGGTTCTAAGTAACCAATCATTGATCAATGAATAAGCTTTTGGGAACCTCAAGCTTTGTGTTGGCTATCTCCAATAATTATTTTGTCTCCTTATGGTGCATGAATTTTTCCTCATACAAGAGGTACAAACTGGCCACATGCTTCTTTGATTCTTTTCTTGGCCTCCTTACTATTAGCAGCACCAAGTTTGTGTATTAGAGATTGGAAAGTTTCATGTATTTGGTCATCTCCTTGATCTGTAATTCTTTTAGGTGGATCTTAGCCTTGTTGTATCTATTTAAGCCATCAAATATTAGTTTCCATACACTGCCCCTTTGTTGGAGTTGCTAGAGGGCCTCATTCATCTTCACCTTGGCCAACTAAATTTCCTTCTTTTTTACCTCCTTGAGAAGTCCAAGCTAGTCCCTATAATTATTTTTGACTTGTTCAAATTTCATGGCCTCATTTTTTTAGCTCACTACCTTAATGGTTGTTTTTATTGGCAAAGTGCTTAGACTTTCTTCATGGAAAGGTTTAGGTTCTCCACTACCAACCTCCTTAGGTGAAGGTTCATCTTGGCTAGCTACTCTTGCTGTTGATAAATGAACTTGATCATTTGATCCTTCTATTGCCCAATATTGTGTAGGCACTGAATGTCCTTGGTGAGGACCAAGTTCTCTTTGTAGACTTGAGCCAAATCCTTATTGATGTTGAATGCTAAGGCTTTTGATATGGAGGCATGAAATACTATAGTCTGCTTCACATTCTCAACCTATCTAAGTTTGTGTTAAAGCTATTGAAAAGCTTCATCTCAAGTGAGGTCTAGGTTGAGAATGGCAGGGTCAAAGAAACAGGCCTACAACTCCACAACTTTAGCAGCCAGTTGTTCATTTTCGATGGTGGTTGCTTATAGCTGGGCATTGGCAATGATTAGTTTATCCTTATTCTCTAGAAACTCTAATTGGGTTTCTATAATTTCATCTGAAAGATCAAAGATCTTTGAAAGTAGTTTCCTGATTCACACTAGTTGATCTAACACTTCCTCATGTTGGGCACAACTAAGTCGACCACTCACTGCTCTTGCAAATGTTTGAACATTTTCCATGGTTGCAATGTCTGACACTATTTCCATAGGAGCATTTAGGGTCTTGACCATCCTATCAACCATTAGTTTCATTGTTGTCGTTTGTTCTTGATGTTGCATCACCAAGATAGTTTCCCCCTTTCCTTCCTCTAGGCACACCAAAGAAGTTACAATGTTTCCAAAGATTTCAAGGAACTCTTATCTAGGGATGGATATTGTAACTACCAAGGCACTAGAATTTGTTCTTGTAGGTTCTTGTGTTTGCTATGTTGATAATAGTGGGGTAGTTCCCTTTATTTAGCTAATGGTTCTAGTAACCTTGTTGAGATGGCTCAATGCTAGATGGTAAACTAATGGCTTTCCATCACTTGCCAAACTCTGTTGTTGTTATTATAGAAATTACTCATGGAGTTTTTTGATCCTTTCTATAGTTACATGCACTTCTCGTGTGGTCTTCCTAGCAAATGATGGTGGTGGTTTCTCCTCTTCTTGTAGCTTTGCGACTACTTTATTTTTCATCATCTCTTGTCAAGATGCAGTAGGAGCATGGAAGAATATATCATTTACATAGTGTGCTATGCCTTCCATTTGTAGAGTTTTCTAATGAGACATGGAAATATTAGTGTCTTTCTTTCATGCTCATTTTCTTTGAAATGCATCTCTATCTCTAGGTAGATGAGCTAAGGAATGTTAATAGGGAATTTAGCACTTAGAGCAATGCACACATGGGCTAAGAAGGCTGTGACTTTGCTAGGCCTTACTATGTGGTTTAGGTGATAGGCTGCTATCTTGAAATATGTATGCTCCACCTTGGTTAGTTCCCCATACTACTTGTGGTCCACCCCATAGCAACGTTGGATCCACTCTTTTTTGGCATCAGGGTCTACCTAGGTGAATATCTTTGCTAAAGTTGCCTTAGTATTGGGCAAACTAAGGGCCTTTGCAATGACCTTAATCGAGTAGAAGACAATGATGTCTTTGATTTTAACTGACTAATATTCTTGTTAGTTGTTCCAAAATAGGGAAGTCTTCTCCATGTACCATTATCCATTGCAAGAGAGAATGGGCCATGTGGGAGACCCCTACAACTATGTGCAGACTTCCTCAGGCACTAGTTTTAAGAAGGATCTAAAGTTGAGTTCTTGGAGAACCTAATTCTATACCTCCTTAATTTGGATATTTTCAAGGTAGGCCTCTATTAATGTAGCCTCTAGATTGGGTCTTGGCCTTGTTGCCTCATCTTTCCTTGACTTGTTGGTTTTAGCAATGGGAATCTGCTGAATAAATTCCACTTCAGGATCCTCTTGAAGAGTTCCTGTCACATGAGTTGCTTTGTCTTCTTATTCTTGGGGCTATTGTGGATGTTGTTGGTTCCTTCCTCCTCATAGTTTATTCTCCTTTGGTTGTGAAGGTCCTCCTGCTAGTGCTCCCCTTTGGTGCCATCTATGTTTACAAATGTAACCAAGGATTAGTGATTTATGTATAACCCTTAGTTCTTTTTTGATATCTTTATCATTTGGTTAAGTTATACTTAAGTTCATTTTTTATCATGGTAGTTCATTATTTCTTTATTATTTTACTCATTAGCTACCAGAGTTTATTTATAAGGTTGAAATTGGTGTAGATAAGGGTTATAATATTATTTTATTGGCTAAATCTTAGAGAGTTAGAAAAATTTCCAAAAACATTTCATCAAAAATCAAAGGTTTGTGGCCTCCACAATGTAAAGCTTAGCTTTGGTAGCTAGGAAATTGAAGAATGAGGTGAATTAAATAAGCACTGTGAAAGTTATGGCACATGGAAGGCCTTTGGGCTTAGAAAATGGTAAAACTCATGCATTTGGATGTAAATGTGAAAAATGGCTAAGTGTTAACATGTATTTATTGTATTTTTGTTATGCATTAACTAGGATGGATCGATGCATCAAGCTGTGTGATGCAACTATTTGTAATAATTTTGCACAATGAAAAACTAAGTGTTAGGGAGTTTGAAAATGAAATTAGAGTCCAAAGTGATGAGTGGTGAGGTACCCCCTACATCCACCCATACAAATCACAAGTGTTCATACACGATTCGGTTAGATTCCATGGATGGGACTAGTTGTGGCATCTAGATCATTATGTCTTGATTGTGTTTTGCTATCTTCCTACTTGGACTAGTGGTAGCTTTGTCATGTATGATTTATTTTAGAGTGAGGCATATGATTCTTGATGTTGTTTCGGCCTTATGCTACTCGCAACGATAATGAGAAAATCAATTATCTATCTAATTAACAATGGAAAATAAAGTCTAAACTACATATAGGTGATGAGTGTCCATTCCTAGCTTGCCATACATATCCTAAACCCATGCATCCACTACTGGGATTACCAAGCACTATGCTACTGGGTGAACGAAATAATAACATTAATGAGGTTACCAAGAGAATGTGTGTTTACACTTGAAAATGGTCATGGTTATTCCACCAATTCATTAATATGCATGGAAATGTAAATATTAACTAAATACATGAAAAGTAAATTGCATGGAAAGTAAATCTAATCTATGTCAAAGTGCTACAATGAATAAGAATAAATCTTGATCTTATTACTGTTCATGAAATGTGTCCAAGTACATTGCCACTCGAATAATACATCATATAACTAACTTAGATCCACACTACTGGCACTCACTAACTATTTTCTAAGACTACAACATAAAACTGCAAGAGTCTAGCTACTCTATTAACAAAACTTATGCCCAAACCATGCATCCAAGCACTATATTTATAGGCTAGAACACATGACATGATATCAGATATCTGACATTGCTTCTTGGGCCTCGATATCAGGTATTTGATATCAAGGTTTTGATATTGAATATCTAATACTAGAGCTAGATTAAATACAGTTCATCATACCTTGATGACTGAATGAAAACTTATCCTTGATTGAACAAAAGGAAAAACAAGTGTCTTATAAAATATTGAAAAGGTATGGGATTATTAATTGATGTTAACTATTAATTAACTCTGAGTGTTTCATTATAAAATTTTATTCGAGTGGATGCATACAAAATGAAAAAGTAACAAAAAAATTGGATAGACATTGAAGATTATAAAATTTATAGAGATCTTTAAAAATTCACTAAAGATGATTCTTCTTGTTGCCATTGGCAGTGGTAGACTTTTAACCTTGATCTAGCAAACATGTGAAGTTTGTGCTATTATCTTGTATGTGCTACAATTTGTCCATGGGAATATCCTCGATTGTCCCCCTCTTGGCTTTTTTTTTGTGCCTGGAAAAAGAACTTTCTTAGATGTTTCTTTTAGTAGCACTTGTAATCACCAAAGGATCAACATTAGTTTTGGTAAATTTTCCTTAATAATTAAACTTGTTCGGATCCCTTAGTTTTCATTTAAGCACAAGGTGATTACAGCATACTATGCCTAAGGTTATGAGGTAATTAAAATCATCAAGTTGTTCATCTTATCTTGGTCAATTACTATTAGTTACCATAATTTTTGAAAATAGGATGTTAGAAAAAAATTTCAAAAATTTCACAAAATTTCAAAGCACACAAGTTTTCAAACAATTGAAACCAAAGGTCTGATTCAAAAGATGGCTAAGAAATATTGAACTTAAAGGATATTTTTACAAAAGAGTAGAAAAAAGTTAAAATTTAATTGAAAGGGATGAGAAGTAGTTCCAAAATTGTGCATAAATTTAGAGAAGTTATCATTGGTGCTCTAGAAGATGTGAAGGTTAGTTCAAAGCTATGTTCAATAAAAGTTATGCAAGTAGGTCATTCCCAAAGCAGGTTCCTATGATAATGCCCTTGTATAACTACTTGTATGTATGTCCATGGGAACCCTAGAAGTTAAATGTAGTTCATGTCTTTATTTCAAACAACACATAACTACTATGGTTGGGATGTTGCACTATACTACATAGAACCAAAAGGCTCATAATCACATGTAGCAATGAGGTGAATAATGAGATGAGAAGGAATTGTAGAGATTGGGATGTAAGGTACTTAAGCATGTTCACAATAGGTTCTTGTGAAAAATGTGATTAAAATGTTTAGCATACCTATCCATCCAAGTTTAGACCAAGTCCATACCATGAACAGTGATCTTGCATTGATGTGTTCCTTCTTGCCGACCATCATGAGTCCACAACCATCTCAAAGAATAATCATCACTCCAAAAGAAGAAGAAAAGAGAAGAAGGAAGGAAGGGCCTTAGTTAGAGGGGCACCATTAGGCATGGGTAACATGTCTTTCTAGCTCCATAACCAATTTTTGTAGCCAGTTATTATGTCTAAGGGTTGTGCTTTAAATTTCCATTATTCTTATATGTATTTTTTTGTTTTTGTTTTTGTTTTGGATGGGAATCACACCATGAAAAGACATAGCTTCCTTTTTATTGATTGAAAAAGGAGTGATGATATGTTCTAAGAGGAGTCATAAACCACATGAAGGAAGTCAAGAAGAAAACCCAACAAATCCTCTTGAGGTCACACCCTTTGCCATTTGCACTTGGTCATTTCCTCTTTCTTTAAGGTACAATGGTCATTGATTAATTTTAGTTTCATGAAAGAAGAACCAAATTGTTTCCATGAAAAATACCTTTTATTCAAAGAATTGGAGGGATGGATGAGGTGGTCTCACTACTTTACATAATTACTTACCTAGTCATCTTGATAGCATAGCACAAAACCCAACACATAGCCTTGACTTATATATAATGACTTGGCAATATTATTAACAAAAACATAAAATACATTCATAAAACATAAAGAGAATGACTTAAGAAAAGAGAAAAATATAATGAAAAGAAAAATATTTAAAAATGGAAAAAATATGAAGAAATAGGAAAATGATAAAAAATTGTAAAAGAAAAAAGTGAAAAACACTTATTAGTTCTTGAATCAGGATGGAGAATCTTTTCCATGACTAATCTTATGACTACACATTCAAAATATGGACCACATAATTCTATGGTTATACACCATCAATTTCCCATCTATTACTATTATTGATTTAATTAATCATGTGGTAGCACATCTAACATTGGTGATAGTCTCGTTTGGATCATTCAAAGACATATATTTATCTAGAATTGAATGTATTTCTATTTTGGGGGATCCAAATGTGTTTACTTCTTCTTGATTTTCTATTTTAATTCTTAGGTCTCCATGTTTAATGCCCTATTCTAGTGTATAATCAAAGTGTAAGATATCTATGTCTAATTCCTTTGTTTAGTCCATTTTTTTAAATCTAGAACTAATAAGTTGATCAATTGCATTCATGCATCTTTGAAACAATTTTATATTCCCATTTTCAAGCCACTAGATGTCTTCTAGTTTAGTGGCTATTACATAGACTGGTTTTTGTTGGCATACTTGTTCCCTAGCTTTGTTGTGGGTTGTGTTAATATTTTAAATTTTTAGTCCACAATTGCACCATTTACTATTAGTGATGCATGGATCTTCCTGTCTCTCCACAATGATATGTTCATCATTTATGTCTTGTGTTGGAGTGGTAATGGTTGTTGGCTTTTTTGTATGATTAGGAAACATCATTCCAACAAGGAAGGCTTTTGCATCAGATTGGCCTTATGCTAGTTTTGATGAGTTAGTAGGTCCATGAGTGTTATGCTTACTCATGGAAACCATTCTAAAGAAAGGGCATTTCCTAGATTGTGATGGAGATCTACTAGCATTATCATTTCCATGTATGTCAATAGCAAAAGTGGCATTCTTTCATTGATGTTGTGATGTTGAATCTTCTTGTGTTGTTGGTAGTAACATATGGTGGAGGGACGTAGGAGAATATTGAGGATATAATGGAGGATGAGAGGCATGAGGTGGTGATCTTGCAGAAGATGTTGTAGGTCAATGATATTCAGAAGAGTGATAGTAGTGATACAAGGTAGAGGAAGTGGAACTAGTTGGGGAAATAGGTTTTTGAACATAATATCCTTATGGGTTTGGTTGACAATAACTATATAGCTAGTTTGATGATGGCCTCCCCCACAACTATGGGTTTTTCCACTACATTTGTTGATAGTGTTGAGGCTGGTAAGAAGTCCCACTAGGATAGTATGGTTGGTTGTAGGATTGTCTATAATTACATTCTAAAAAAGGTAATTATTTGGGCATTTTCTTTTGTATGAAATTTGGATTCAATGTAAAATCCCAATACTCATGTAAATGTAACATGACTAGATAATAACCCTTTAGATGGTCATATAGACAAATTTCAAATCCATCATCCTCTTCAATGGTTGAGTCTATAGCATCTTCTTCAATGACCATTTTTCCTTTTTGTCGATCAATGTTCTTGGCTATTTGTTGGTCCTTTTTCCTCCTTTTGTTGTGGTCACTTGATTTTTTTTTGCATTGCTCTCTCCTCTACAATTTCTATGCAAGTTGTAAGTTTCTCATTTATCCATTCTAACATCTTATCTAGCTTTTCTTCAAGCTCATCCATAGACTTTTATATTAGCAAGGTTTGTTGTGAAGTCACTTCATTGAAAGTTACCTCTTTTTCCTCATTATAGATATGGACCCTTTTGTTTTGAAGAGTTGGATCCCAGTTATTTTGCTTTACATTATCTCATTTACATATCTCTCTTTCTTCTTTTGCCACCCACTCAATTAGCCTATGTATCTTATGGACTTTCAGTTAGTATAATTGACCTTGGACATGAATCCCAAGGGTCTCCCTTATTTCATTACGAAGGCCATCTATGATGTGGAAAAGTTACTCTTTTTGAGAGAAATCATGGTTGGGACATCTATGTAGTAATGAATAGTATCTATCCAAGGTTACATCCAAGGGTTCATGAATTTCTTGATTCCACTCTTGGATTTTTTTTCTTAGGTTGGACACTCTCACATAGGTTTGGTATTTTTTGTTGAAAAGTTCTAGCATTGTGGACAAAACTTGGTTCCAGCGATCTATACCAACTTTTAGCTTTGTTTATTAGTGTCATAGGGAAGAGCTTAAGCTTTTTCCACTTATTTTTGATATTTTGCAAGGCATAGGCATCATGAAAGACTTGTAAGTAATGTTATGGATCAAAATTATAGCCTCCCATAAATTTAGAAATGTTGTTCATATTAAGCCATTTGATGTAGTTATCCCTCTGATGCCTTTGGGGTATTTGAAATACCTCCATAATTTGTGTTAGGTCCCTAATATCCAATAAGGGTACATCTATACTAGACATGTCATGGTGATAATCTATATTTCTATTCATTTGATTGTGATGATCTTGTCTATGGTCATTTTGATGTCTTTGATTTTGCCCTTGGGTTGAATTTCTATATTTATCTTGATTCCATACTAGAGCTCTATTTCTATACCTACATTCATCTTCATTAGAACTAGACACTAAATATGAAGAAGAAGATGAGGAATTGGGAGAATTATCATGGCTCCTATGGTTCTTTCCATGGTCTGTTGATTTATCTTTTCTAGGTTTATAGAAGGTCATAGGCCTTGAGGCCCTCCTTGATCTAGGACTTACTCCATCTCCTCTAGGATTGTCTACCTTAGGTGAACATATTCTATGAGTGTATTAAGGACCTAAATGAGCATAGGAAACCCCTGATTCAGGTTTTTCACTTCAATTTTCTTCAATATAAATCTTATCATTTCTCTCATGAGTGCTTTGATCATGTGATGCAGTCTTGGTCATATGTGAAGAAGACATGATTTTATCTGATAATGTGTGTGACTTAAAATATTAATATTTTCTAAAATATAGATCATTAATTCCTTTAAAAAAATCATGTATAATATAACTAATCTAAGTAACTAGCACCATCTTAGGCAATGGTGTCAATGATGAGCGGCAAGGTACCCCTTATGCCCAGCCATAGGAATCACAAGTGTTCACACACAATCTAGTCAAATTCTATGGATGGGACTAGTTGTGGCATCTAGATCATTATGTCTTGATTGCATTTTGTTTTCTTCTCACTTGGACTAGTGGTAGCTTTGTCATGTATGGTTTACTTCAGAGTGAAACATATGATTCTTGATGTTGTTTTGGCCTTAAGCTACTCCTAATGATAATGAGAAAATCGATTATCTAACTAATTAACAATCAAAAGTAAAGTCTAAACTACTTATGGGCAATGAGTTTCTATTCCTAGCTTATTGTACACATCTTGAACCCATGTATTTACTATTGGGATTACCAAGCACTATGCTACTAGGTGAATCAAATAATAACATTGCTAGGGTAACCAAGCGAATATGTGTTTATGCTCAAAAATGGTTGCCCTCATTTTGCTAGTTCATCAATATGCATAGAAATGTAAATATTAACTAAGTACATGAAAATTAAATTTCATGGAAAGTAAATGTAATCTTATTCAAAGTGCTACAATGAATAAGAATTAATCTCGATCTTATTGTTGTTCATGGAATGTGTCCAAGTACATTGCCACTCGAATAAGATGTTGTACAACTAACATAGATCCACACTATTGAAACACTACCAAATTTTGACTATGGCATCTAAACTACAAATTTTTTGAAGTGTTGGAACTACAATCTTCCCTATATGAGAGCATAGTTAGCCTTCCATGGAAAGAATAATCAACATAAAGTTCAAGTTTTTGCAATTTTTTCTAAGTGTTGAGACTATGCTTTCCTCTAGTTGGAAGCGTAGTTAGCACATGGCTATTATTTGCAATTTGTTTCCTAACTATGGGACTACGCTCTCCCCTAGTCTAGAGTGTAGTTAGCTAGAACAATCTCTAGTACCCTCCACAGCATAGAAACACCACTTAGCTCAGCTCCAACTCACCTTCAACAAGTGTAGTTAGCAAAATGCTTCTTTTTTGTACCTCCTTTTTGCCCCAAAATTGTAACTATGCTTAACCCCACATGAGAGTGTGGAGAGCATAGTCTTAGAGTTTAGTCTCCAAGATTCATTTTCTTAGGTATCTTGTAGTTCGCTTGGTGCATGCACATGTAGTTGGCAGCGTAGTCATAGTCTCATAGTCTCACATAGTCTGGTAGGGCATAACAAAGCATAATACCATTATCCTTAGCACTAAATCACATGAATAGTGACTATGTTAAGCATAGTCCCAATCATTCCCTCCACCACATGGCAGCCATCCTACATCTTCTACTAACCTAAACCTATAAATAGCTATGCCCTCAACATTTTTGGGGTTGGCTATTTTTTGGCATGGGAAAATCTAAGGAGTGCTTGGGAGAAAACCAAAGGTATTTTGGTGAGCTAAGAAGAGTCAAAGTTGTAGACCACTATAGACCCCTGTAGCTAATGGTACACCACAATGGCCAACTCAACAAATGTAGATACCTTGGTGGAACACTAGTCTTCATGGCTAGACACCTCAAAGATGTTGGAACACCACAAAATTTTGGGTCTTCACATCTTAGTTACAAATTTGGCTAAGTTTCTAAATGGTGGAACATTTCCCAAATTTTTCTAAGTGTTGAGTGTAGTCAGCTCCAACTAACAAATTTGTAAAATTTTTCTAAGTGTTAGAATGATGGCACATTCTACAAATTTATCTAAGTGTCAAAACTTGACAATTTTTTTTTGAGTGTTGGTGTTATGCTTCCCAGCGTAGCCAATGTAGCTGCATGAAGGCCTATTTTGTAAAATTTTCTAAGTGTGAATAGTAGTTGCATGAAAAGTTTTCTAAGTGTTCTACTACACTCTCAATTTTCCTACTATGCTCTAGGGTGTAGCTAGTGTAGCACACTTTTTAGTGGCCAGTTTTTCCTAAGTGTCAAGCAAGAAGCTATCAAGCTAGCTCAGCATAGAAAAGGCATTTGGCATGGAAGCATAGTAGCCAATGTCCTATGTCTTGCATGTAACATGAGACGAGCATAGCAACCAACATCTCGTGTCTCACACGTAACACGGGACAAGTGTAGCAACCAAAGTTAGAAAATTTTTGAACTTTTTCTAGTCACCTCTAGACTTAGAAATTTTTTTGAATTTTTCTTGTGGTCCCACCTACCACACTACCATGTGGCACCTGATCTAAATTTTGGGCTAACCCTAGCCCTATAAATACCACTATGCCCTAATGTTTTAGAAGGGGGAGCTTCCATTTTTCATCGATTTGCATTTGGAATTTGGAATTTTGGCATCTTGGCACTTAGATCTATGGGTGAATGAGACTTAAAGAACACCACATCGGTAGAGAAGCATAGCTGCATTGCATAGTATACTATGGCCCTGTTGAAACCCTACACTAGATGGTACACTGTAGCACTATTTTTGTAGAACACTACATGCTACACTATTTTTGATGGCTAAGCAGTCCAAGGCCCTAGCTCACAAAGCCATCAACATTGACACCAATTACCTACATTGGTAAGGGTTGCCCCAACGCCCAACTTTGAGCACAAGGATTGCTGAAAGTATACACTACTATCCACAGAATCCTCTAAATTATTGGAGCAACTCTTGAAAGTTAGGCAAATCCAACACAAATGAGTATCAGAAATTGCCCACCAATGACATGAAAGGTACTGCAAACTACTAAGGAACCCCACCTTAGTAGTATCAAATAAGCTCCGATCCCACAACATTTCCAACTAGACCAATACTATCATTACCACTAGCTATTTGGCCATAGTAGGAAAAATTATCATGCTTTGCAAGATGACTTGAAAAGAATGATAGAATGGGGTGAATTGGTGCTCAATGCAGCAAGCTGATCCAATGCAGATGACACCTCCTATGTCATAAACTCCATTAGCGTAGGTGGAAAATCTAAACCTACATAAAACCTTTTATGATTTGTGTGTCTCCTAGCAAGGAAAGGATCCCCTTGGCCTCCACAAGCAAGAGGCCCTTCTTTATTATCAAAGAAGCACCTTGGGCACTTGCAACACCCTTTGTGATCAAGGTTCCACATCAATCATCTACTAAGATGTTAAACTGACATGATGCAGCAACAATAACCACTAAGAAACCATCTGTCATCAAGGTGCCACAATAAGTTGGCCTCGCAACAACTTCTAAATCACCATTTTTCATAAGGGTGCAACAACATGATGGCCCCTAACCTACCTAAAGCCCAACAATGGGTAATGTCTCAATCCCTCCTTCTTCAAGGGTTGACCCCACTAGCAACCTACGTAGGCATACCAAATGGTAATGCAAGAGGATGAATGAGCACCTTATAACCCCCATGGTTGAAGCAAAGTCCACAACCAATAAGAAATAACCAAACATTTGGGCCCTTACCCCTAAGCAGGCTAAGAAACCCAAAGCCCAAGTCCCTTCCATGAGAGATCTATCTCTCAAGCCACATGGAGGAAGTCAAGGCCAACACAATAGTTGATGATAAGAACTTCGTAACTACACCAGCCTAGGTGAAACAAATGCTCACGAAAAAGAAAATAATGTTAAGCTTGTATGACCTAGTCATGACCTTATTTTCTCACCGCCAAGCATTGGCCTGGATGTTGGCATCCATTCCTATTATGGAGGACATCCTTGCAGATGAGAACACCATCCATGCATGACGTTGCCCCTTGCACCATAGGAATTGGATTCAACATCTCTAGCATTTTGCCAGAATGCACTCAAGATTAACCCTAAAGGAGGGAAGGTCACTACAACTCCACTATCAATTAGAATATGTGTTGGGCAGTGCACCATTCACAGAGTGCATGTTGATGATGGTGCAACAATAAATGTAGTCTTGTACTCCATCATCGACAAGCTAGGCCTAGCTAATGAAATTAGGCCAACCAAAACTGTGTGTCTAAAATCCTTCAATGGATCATGCATCGCCATCAGGGGTACAATCAACTTAGCCTTCATGGTAGGAGAGCATTTCATCACTAGTGTAGATTTCATTGTCATAGAGGAGATGCCAAGCTTCAACCTGATTTTAGGCAGGCCTTGGCTAACCCAACTATGGGTCATTTCCTCTCCCATCCACCTAGAAGTCCACCATCCATACGAAGGTGGTCAAGTTATCATCCATAGTGATAATGTCCCCCCTTTGGCTACCCACAACATAGACATGAAGTAAGTATTGGAGGTGGAGTTTTTTGGTGATGCATTTTCAGTAACCAATGTAATGCTTAAGGTTGACATACCTAAATGAGTGGTTGAAGCCAACAACCTCTCAAAGGATCCTGAGCCCTGTGTGTTCTCTAATCCAAACCAAATTAGGAAAAAACTACCTAATAAAGGCACTCCCTTGGCCAAAAATGCGCTAGGTGCTTGCCTACCCCTTACCTCCACTTGCCATGCATTTTAAACTTTTGTTTGCATCACACTAGCCTACATATTTACATTTTTCTTACTTGCTTAGATCATGCATTTCATTGTCCATGAATTTTTTTGTTGTTTATGCATTCATCACCTTAGCTTATGCATTGCATTTGAAAAACATCAAAAATACATAAAAGTCATACAACTGAAACTATAGAAAAAAAACACATGGCCTGAAAAGGATTTAAAGTACAATTGTGACCTGGAAAGACCTAAAATTATCACTTTTTACATTACTTTCTATTCATTTGTGCATTTTAACTCTATTTATGATAGGTGCTACTTGATGTTGTTTTTCTAGTTGATTTTTTAAGGATTTGGCTGGTAGATAGCATGACTATGCATGCAGCATCACACTTCACACAAGCAAGATAAGCACTCATTTGCCATGATCCAAAAACCTAGCACAAACAGTCCCCTATGACTATAAACTAGCATAGATCGTCCTTGTGTTATGATGTTAAACTAGCATAATAGCTCATCTGCTACAACATTAAACTAGCACCCAATAGTCTTCTAGGACTATAAACTAGCACATCACTATCTGCTAGGATCTTAACCTAGGTTCATAGTCTACTAGGACTTTAAACTAGCATGTTATTGATCTATTCCAACACCTACCATTGTAGAAACCATTGGGGCACTCACAGCATCATCCCCTCCTATCATTTTATTGATCTTTTAAAGCACCTACCTTCAATGTAGCTTTTGGAGGACTCATAGCATCATCACCCTGGTAATTTCACTAGCTTCCTAAGAACTTGTAGTTGGCATAGCATTTAACACATTTGTAGCATCTTCATATCAAACACTTGCAACATCTTCACATCTAGCATTTTTATTTTCATTTCATGTTGTGTGATTTTCTTATCTTCTCAGAGTTTTGTTTGTAGGACAAAGCCTCAGAAGTGGTCATGTAGAGATGCATCTCATCGCAACGGTGAGTTGTCACATTGCTCTGATATGCATGATTAGACTAGTTAATCCACTCAAGAGTGTACATCCCCCTCATTCCATTACAACCTATGCACATCCACTCCTTCATGATAATAGCCTCTCATTCCCCACATACTCATGATTGCACATCCCTTTGATGCATATGCAGTATGATGCACATGGCATTCTCCTCATGTCAACTATAGAATCCATGTCAGACATAATGCAACTCATCCTATAAGGAGCCTCTGTTGGTTGGTCAAGGCTCAAGCAGATATAACACAACTCATCCTGGGGAGGAAACACCTATCCTATAGATGTAATGCATTTGCATCAAAATGAAGCCCATCTACTTGCTGGTCCATGCCTTGTAGCTAGCAATTAGTAGTAAGTTGAACCCAATGAGGATTTTCCTTGTCACAAAGCAAAGAAGAAAAAGAAGAAAAAAAAAGAACGAGGAAAAGCACATCCAAAAGCAAATTGACAATGCTGCAGCTTGAAACTAGCCCTACCTTAGATCAACTTTGACTCTCTCATGAGCACTTCAAAAAGAGGTCAATTTTTCAAGGGAAAGCCACTTCATGTCATGGTCACCGTTAGCTATGTTGACTTTGCATCTTGCATCTTGCATCATGATATACTATTTGCATTTTATTTCCTCTACTTGCATTTTATCTCCCTAGCACATTTCCTATACACTTTGCCCCAACATACCCTTATACATAACACTCTTGAGTGTGGTGAAGTGACACTTGATTAGGTATCAATGAATGATGTTGGTGCCATGTCTGTTGTAGTGTTTTTCAATTCTTTGTTAATGTCTCTCAAGCCACTTCTTAAGACATTAACAAAAAGGGACCATTGAAACATGACAAAATTCTAGGTTTAGGCATCTCAACTACAAATTTGAGTAAGTGTCAAAACGGTGGCACTTTTCCAAAATTTTTCTAATTGTTAAGTGTAGTTAGCTCCAACTACTAGATTTGCAAAATTTTTCTAAGTGTTAGAACGATGGCACTTTTTGCAAATTTTTCTAAGTGTTAAAAATTGTCATATTTGTTATGAATATTAGTGCTACACTCCCTGGTGTAGCCAGCGTAGCATGCAGCAAGGCTTGTTTTGCAAAATTTTCAAAGTGTCAATAGTAGTTGAATAAAAAATTTTCTAAGTGTTCTGATACACTCTAGAGTATAGCCAACATAGCATACTTTTTAGTGGGTAGTTTTGCCTATGTGTCAAGCAAGAAGCTATCAAGCTAGCTTAGCATGGAAGAGGCATTTGGCATGGAAGCGTAGCAGCCAACATCTCATGTCTTGTGTGTAACACGAGACAAGACCAGCATCCCATGTCTTGCATGTAACATAGGATGNGGGGGGGGGGGGGGGGGGGGGGAATGTTTCCATTTTTTGCTAGTTGGCAGCTAACACTTTCATTTGGAATTTGGCATTTTGGCATCTTGGCACTTAGATGCATGGGTGAACGAGACCCTGAGCACACCACATCAGTAGAGAGGCATAGTTACAACGCACGATACACCATGGCCTCGTTGCAACCCTGCACCACATGGTACATTGTAACTCCATTGCAGCTTCGCAAAACACTACATCGTGATGACCAACTTTGTAGGTAGAGTTCATCACAGTGAGTGCTAGACTTCACAACTTGACACCACTGAGATTGTGACTGTGCTTCCATTGTGCCTATTATACATTGTATACCTTCTAAGACCCTTTTGGAGATAATTACATCCCCATTTGGGGTGGTGTTCCATTTCTCTCTTCTATTTCTAGCATTGTCTTACATTTTTCTTGCATCTTTTTGCACTTTTTTCACTTGTCACCATGTTGCACTATGCTTGAGTGATAGTCTTCATGGGTTGATACCATTGTTTCAGTTGAAACCCTTAGCTCCGCTCACCCCCATTTCATTGATATGCTCTACACTTAGCACTACGAAGCACTACTTTGACACTTACCACCATTTCGCATTATTTGCATTTGCATTTTAACTAACCACGCCATCCCCTGGTTGTTCCCACCATCTTGGTTGCAATCGAAAAAGCCCCTATTTGATCAACAAGATCATTTAGGGTGCTCTGCCTCCATTTCTAGCAAGGCCCTCATGTAGAGGTAGGGTTAAGGCTATGTGTTCACTGACCCCTTAGTGATTCCAGTCACTGATGTTTTTGGTCGTTACAACTTTGACTACATTATCCACTGCACCTATTGTACACTATGTACCTTCTAACCCCATTTTGTGTTAACTATGCTCAATCCCATTTGGGGTGGTATTTTTCTTCTCTCTCTCTCTTTCTTTGCATTTTTTTGTACTTTACTCATTTTTCACTATTTTACTACATAGATGTGCCTAAAACTATGGTTAGGCAATGGTCTACATGTGTTGACACCTTCCACTTTGTGAAAAATTTTGAATATGCTCATCCCCCCTTGGGCATATGTGACTATGCTTAACACCATTGATGAGATGCGATTCACACAGGCCACGATATCGCGTACGCGATATCGCAGCTGATACGATATCGCATCCCCCACGATATTGCATACACAATATCACGTCTTCTCCTATGATATCGCGTACGCGATATCGCAGTCCACCGCCATATCTATAAATAAGACATGGCTCTCCCTTGTTCGGAATCCCAGTTTTAGAGTAGTGAAGCTCTGGCAATTTGATCCCTCCAGAGTTAGATTTTTTTCCCGTGTCTCCCCGTAGTGTGGTGAATGTAATTGTACAGTGTCTTTATTCGAATGTGCCATACTTGGACACGCACATGACCGACAATAAAGATCAAGATTACTTCATCATTGCAACATTCACTTAGTTTATTTATTTGTTATTTATTTAATGTTATTTATTGTTTTCATAGCACGGTGTGAGTACGACTTGATTACGAGCATCTAAGGATGTGTACAGCTAGTCAAGGAATCGGTTACTCATCGTGATTAGTCTCTCACCCTTAAACTCCTAAAAGAGGAAGGAGTACGACTTGATTACAAGCATTTAAGTGTGACTACTTGGTAGCCCAGTGGGGTACCTCGCCACTCATCATAGGCGTTGTTGCCAGGGACGGTGCTAGTTATCTAGATTAGTTATATCATACAAGGTCACTGTAAAGAATTTAATGATATATCTCTTAAAAAGAAGTAATTATAAAAAGTCACATAAATTCACACACAACAATGCTTCTCCTACAAGATGATAATAAAGCCACACTTAGTGAGGAAGTTCATTGGAGGACCAATGAACTATATGACGATGAAGATTGGAGCATAGAACCTGAAGTGGGAGTTTCCTATAAGAATGAACAAAAACAACGTCATCATAGTACACGAAAGCCACTACAAGCTTCACGCAAATACAAGAGGTTGTTCAAATCTCATGTAGGCATCGTAAAGAGAGCCAACTACCCAGGCTTGATTTAAATAACTTTCCCAAATTTTGAGGAGGCTATGACTTAGATGAGCATCAACATTTACTAGCCTTCTATGATGCCTGCATATGGAACAACATTGATAACAGTTGGCAAAAATTTAAGCTCTTTCCTATGACACTCATAGACCAAGCTAAAGTATGGTATAGATCGTTAAAACCAAACTTGATATGACGCTAGTCAACAATGGTAGAGGTTTTTAACAAAAAATATTAAACCTATGCAAGAGTGTCAGCCTTGAGGAAACAAATCCAAGGATGGAAACAAGCA
>MNCI01003605.1:432436-488534 GCA_015680685.1 Gnetum montanum | reverse complement strand
CATCAAAGGCATCCTTTCTTTAAACATGGTCATAGGAAGGGACAACATAACTCTGAGGCCACTACATCTTCCAACCTAGCATAAGTCCCACAATGTGGTGCACCCTTACCTTCGAACCCAATGCCTCATGTAACTTCATCAAGGCCACCAACTAACACTCCAACAACCATACGGCCCAATGAACACAACCATGGAAGGCATTAGCCTAATCCTTGCATACCATCTAACGGTCCTAAACATCATAGTGGGTCATCTCGTTATCTGGGAACTACATCGTATGAAGTGCCCCACTGTGTTTATTATAAAGTGTGTGAAATCCAAGGTGATAGGTATGGACCAGCTTCAATATTTTCAATATGTAAGGATCCTCATTTTTCATTTATTAATCCTTACCATACTCAATCGTTTAGTTATGGGGGATGTCCCCCATTTCCCCCACTGTGTTTATTATAAAGTGTGTGACATTTTCTTTAATTTTACAACTTTTTGTTTTTTAGTTTTTCATTTTTCAACTTTTTGTTTTATCTTTTTATCTTTTTTGTGTGTTTGTGTGTTGTCTTTTTACACTTTTTGTAAGTAATCTCATCTACGAATAAAACACTCATGTGGTTCATTGGTTGAGGTGTGTTTTATGTTATTAAGTCATGGGTGATTAATTATATGGAACAGTGAGCCCATTACACCCACTCATCCACTCTATAAATAAGAGGGTCTATTCTGGGGTACAGTGATATTCTTGAAATTTCAAAAACTTAAAATTAATTTTGTGTTCATTGTACCCAGAGTGAAGAAGGATGGACCAAGAGGGAATGGTTAGAGTGTGACATCAAGGGGACTTGTGGATTCTCTTTGATGTCATCTGTGGGTGTTATCATGTAACTTGGTTGTACTAAGATCCTTGTAGATCTAATGAAAAATGGGAGTAAGAGTAATCAAAAGGGAACTTGAAAATCAAATGCTGTTCTAGGGGGTCCCACTGAAAAGACATGCACCCATGCCTGAAGGTTGGTAGCTTCTCTGGATTCAGTAAAGTGAAAAAGAGAAAAAGAAAAAGACAAGTGCCATAAAACAAAAACATCACTCCTCCCTTGTACTAGACACCAAGGATCGTACGCCTTGTTGTCATGGTACTCTCATAGTTGTTCACCATGGGATGAAGCAATGCGATGTCACTGATTAGAAGGATGGACTTGGTCTTGATCTTAGAACGATGGGTTAATGAAACCTTAATCATGCTTTTCATGCAGGATTCATTGCACCTTGGGTCAGTTACCACATGTCCCAATCTCTACGATCCTTTTCTATACCTTGTCTCATCTCACTGTTCATGTAATTGTAGTTAATGACCCATATAACATAAAATTTTCATCTCATTCTGGTGATATTTATATGTGTGTGTTTTGTGGAATTAGTGCAGATTACATTTAACCCTTCTAGTGCCCACGAACACTTTAAGTGTTATTACACAAGGGCATAATAGGTTGAGACCTGCTTTGGGGAGGATCCACTTGTGTAATTTTGTTGTAATTTTCAT
Organism: Gnetum montanum; assembly: GCA_015680685.1. Lineage (NCBI taxonomy): Eukaryota > Viridiplantae > Streptophyta > Gnetopsida > Gnetales > Gnetaceae > Gnetum > Gnetum montanum. Next base: position 487,000 of record MNCI01003605.1, on the reverse strand, counting down.
TAATTCTCTAGCTAGAACACACAAGTTCTTACACTCAGCTTAATTTTCATAAGTTTATTTCCCATTTATTAACCCTCAAAACTTTAACATTCCAATGTACCATTACATTCCCTTTTCTTCATAACAGCCAAATTTTTAATTGTTAAATTCACATCATTATCATTCAAAGTGTCTCTCGAATTCATGTAATTACCCTTGCATATATTAATCCTTGTTAATGTCCTCGTTTTACACCAATACTTTCAAGAAAATCATTAAAAATTTGGTCTTTTTCATGTGTCTCACCTTAGTTGGGATGAGATATTGCGTACGCGATATCGCGTCCCACGTGATATCGCATACGCCATGTACCATACGTGATATCGCGTCCTATTTTCCTATAAATAGGAATCCCCATTACAACACTTGGCATCATTTGGACATTTACGTGGGGGGAATTTTTAATTTTTTTCTCTGTGACTTGCGATTGCGTGACACTTTCTTTTTCACTTATATTTCGCGCGCTGGTGTTCTGATTTTAATTCCATTTGAACCTGCTTGAACCCAAAGTGTTCAGTTTAGTCATGGGGGAGGGACACTTGCCGAAGAGTGCCTAAATTTTTTGAAATTTGTCATCACCCAAAGGACATCAATTAGGGTAATTAATACTAACACTTAGTAACATTGTGCCAAACATTATATAACCCTTAAGTACAGAGGGAGATTAACACTGAAACCCACCTAAGTTATAGGACCCATCATTATAATTTTCGAGCACGATCACACGATAACATAAGATCTTCAATTAAAGGCATGCAGTAAGGTATAACTTGAATTTGAAAACAACCTTACTAACATTTGGCCCGTGTGATTGCAGATGGCCCCAAAACATTCACAATAGAAGAGTACTACCGAAGGTGGAGTAAAAAAACCTAGGAGAGGTAGAAGGCAAGGTCCTACCGGACAACATACCGAACAGGAGGTGCACTCATTCAGTATCCATCAAGAAGAACCTCCTACCAGATGATCTAGGCAGGCAGAAGGAGGAGTTGCTGCTATGCCTAAACCGAGACAACAACTCACGTTGCCCCCGAAATGTGTTCAGGCTATCCATACGAAGTCCATAATTGCTTCAATGATTGTGGAACTTAACTTCGAATCTTTTGCAGAGTTCGCTCCTAAGGCTATTAGGGATCACATTAAAGGGTCTCCCTTGTGGCCTGTCCTCTTTGGAAACGGTCCCAGCCAACAACAAGAGGTAGGACCTAGCACAAGCCAGGTTCAACCGTCGCTACTATACTGTCCGAAATCGTCGATCTCCGGCTGGAAGGAAACAGAGGTCATGGGATCCCAGGACGTGCATAGAAGACCCTACCTTCGCCTGAGGGCAAGCTGGAATGAACGAAGGTAGAGTACCTTGGGTGGTCCACACGTGGATCAGACAAGGATTTTCCCGAATGTACACCGAAGTGTTATATGTTGGGTTATTTGTGAACAGCGTAACAGGCATAAACGAGAGGTAAACAACGTAAATGGCATGAACAGAGCGTAAACGTAAACAAGCATAAACAAAATACATGCAACAATTAATGCAAACTGTAAATGATTTTGGGAAGAAAATGTAACAATGGCATTATAGAATGAAAGTACAATGCACCGGTCTCACATAGTTGTGACTGGGACACAAGGCAGACGAAAAGCCCTAGTGGATGTAGGGATGACTATGGGCTGGTTCGCACTATAGGCACAGTGTAGAGGCTTTATGCTCAGCATACAGGGTTATCCAGCGTAAAGGGTTGTATGCTCTGGTTTGCAGTGTCTCTGTTCTTTGGTGTGCTCCGGGAATTTTTTGCCAACCCCCATATCTCGTGAAAATTGGCGTTTTATATAGGTTTTGGCGCGAGACTCGGGTTGGGAGACATGTGGCGTGTTGATCGGGTGCAAAAGCATAAAATTTACAAGTGTACAATATGTTACACTTGCTGGGGGTATATGCTGTATGCAGCGAGCGTAGACTGTGGGCATATACGCTGGTGGTGCTAGGCGTATGCGGACTTAGGCGTAGATGTTGTGGACACTGGCGTATACACTGATGGATGCTAGGCATATAAGCCGGGCGTATATGCTGATGTGCTATTTTCATGCCATCTTTGGGGATTTCATGCTGGGTGTATACATCTGTTGTACTTTGCTGAGCGTACAGGTGAGGCGTGTACACTGGGCGTGTACGCTGGACGTCTACACTGGGCGTACACGCTGGGCATATACGCTTAGACTGCATACTTGGTGAAAGTTAAGCATCTGATCTCCGAAGTTGCCATGTTTAGTATTCAATGCAGCTGCGGTCGTTTGTGGGTCCCAGGGACCTTCTTGGTGTTGGACAAGTACTAAGCTCAAAATTTTGTGGTGTTTCATTGGCCCCTCTTTGTTGACGCTTGGAGGAATTGACTCGAGAAGCATCGACAAAGAAATGAAAAACACCACAAGCAACTTGATAGAGACTTTGTCTGTTGCCACTTGACTAGATGTCATCGCACCGTGTTCAGTAGTACATGGGATTGGAAAAGTGAAATTTGTAACTGATAAGAGAATGGGGATTGTGGGGACTAGTAAATGCCCAAGGGATTATGCTTGGTGAAAAGGGAATGCTCTGGTGTGTGTCATCCTGATCCTTGTTAATAGCCATTATTTAGCAGACTTGAAATCCAAACACGTGATGTGCATCCATTGGCGGAACAAGACTCTTGGGTAGCGTTCAAGAGAACTTGCTGGCAAGACCAAAGCCACGGGAGGATGTGTTACATTCTTTGGAGGAATAGGGCCCTTGTTTAGTGTTTAGGGGGAACCTGTTGACGGAGAGCCAAAGCCATGTAATTGTATGTTTCCAGATTGTTTTTAACATGAGTACTTGGTTTCAAGAAAACTGCCTTCCCACTTGGGGCTTATATGGAAAGTGCCAGGTTTTTTTTTTGGAAGAAAACTTTGCTTTGATTCTGTACTCATGCACAAGTGCTATGTCGTGTGTTGCAACTACTTCAAAGTATTACAGTATGTAACAGCGTGCTAAAAGTTTTGGATGTACTGGGTGTATCAAAGGTGTGATTGAGTAAACTATGTCGGTGAATAGATAGAGAGTGTGTCGGGAGATGGGGATATACTAGCGAATGGTTTGATTTAGTCTTGCCATGTGTGTTGTGAACATTGTCCCCTCTTGCTGCTTATGATGAAATGCATTCTTGTGCGAAAACCTTAGGGTGTCATCCTGCAAACATAACTCCAAGGAAACAAGAAAACCATGAATGAATAAGTGAGCTTATACTTACACAGTTACAAAGACATTGGAGGTGATTTCAGGTACTGTATATGAGCAGCAGCGACGTTGGTGGGATTTTCTGATGGTGAGCAATGCAGTGATTCTGATGAAGTTTGAATGTGGCAGTAGATTGAGGAACTAAAGATGAACTTGCTAGTTTATAGTCTTAGCGGACTATCATGGGTTAGTTTTATGTCATGACCCGTTGGACATTGCCAGTTTAGCATCGTGGCAGACGTTACGTTGCCAGTTTTTAGTCTTAGCGGACCATAAAGAGGCAAACTAGTTTATAGTCTTAGCAGACTCTGGTGAGTGCGAACATGGTAGTTTACTGTCATACTGGACAGGTGCCAGTTTATTGTCATTGCAGACACTGTGTGGTATTAGTTTATCATCATGATTCCAGGACAAGCTGTGGTATCAGTTTTAAGTCATAATCCAGGACTATTCTGTGGTATCAGTTTATAGTCGTGACTCCAGGACTCGCACGTACCTGAGCTTGTACTCAAATGTAGAACAATTTTAGGAACAAGTGATTGGTTGGATTGGTAAGCTCATTCTCCTCCATATCAGTGAGCTTAAATTCTCCATTGTCAAATACTTTAATGACCAAGTAAGGCCCTTCCTAGTTGGTTGAGAATTTATCTGAGTGTTCTCGAACTGCCTTAAGTACAAGGTCATCTTCTTTGATAGGGCACTTATGGATGTCGTGCTGATGTCATGGGAATGCCAAAGTGGGTTACAATGTTTTCGAGAATGAAATTGCATACATGTTTAGATGTAGTTTTTCAAAGGGGAGCAGCTTCTACCCACTTCGTGGAATATTCAGTTGCGGTTATGATGAAACTATGCCCTGCAGAAGATGAGGGTGTTATCGGGCCAATAAGGTCCAATTCCCACTTTTGAAAGGGCCATGTGATTTGTGTTATATGCAACTCATTTGGTGGGACATGTATTAGATTGCTATGTTTTTGACAAGCACCACATGTTTTGACCTTGGAGAGACAGTCGTATTCCATGTGTGGCCAATAGTAGCCTAAGCATCTGATCTTTGTTGCCATGGATTTTGGTGCTATATGTCCTCCGCATAGTCTGTCATGTACTTGTTCGACAATGGTTTGGGCATCAATACTATTGACGCATGTTAGCAGTATGCCTTCATAAGATCTACGACATAATATGTCCCCTACCAGGGTATACTGCTTAGAACGTTTTCGTACTACATCCTTTTGTGCATTTGTTAGATGTCGTGGCGTTTTGCCACATAGAAGATATTCTTTTAGGTCATCATACCATTCTATCATGCGTGTTGTGCTAACAAATGCAATCAGCAGCGTGTCAAGAGTATCGGTTATTTGTTCGGCACAACTGGTTAGGGAGCTTGGCAATGTGTGGAATATGTTAGGCGATATGTTTAATGCCAAGGTGGCTAGTGCATCTGCGATGGTATTGTCATTTCTAGAGATGTGTTGCACATTGATGTTTTTGAATCGCCTCATTAGGTGTTTTGCCAAGTCACAGTATGGTTGTAAATGTTGGGCTTTACATGTATAGATATCTGTGACTTGGTTTATGACCAGTTGCGAGTCTCCTCTGACCACAAGCTATGTGATGTTTGAAGCCAGTGCTGTTGTGAGACCTCTAAGGAGACCATCGTACTCTGCTATGTTGTTGGTACAATGAAAGTTGAAACGATAAGCAAAGGGTCAGATCTCCCTGGAGGGATAGGTGATGATAGCAGCTGCACTTCCCCCTCGAGAGGTGGATGCTCCATAAAAGTTTAGAATGGCATCATAGTTGTTGGGCACTGTGTCTGTTCCACTTATATCCTCATCCGGGAATTCTAGCTCTATTATCGCTTGATCGTGCATTGGTGACGTGGCCATTTGACTTGCTATGGCTTGACCTTTAACTGACGATTGCGCTATGTAGTGTAGGTGAAATTCAGCTATCATGGCTTTCCAACGGGCTATCCGACTTATTTCGTAAATATTTCCTGTGATGGCCCTGAGCACATTGTCCTTGCAAATTATATTAACTTGGTTATGAAAGAGGTAATATCGTCATTTCTTCAAAGAAAAGACCAAGGCTAAACAGGACCTCTCCACGTCATTATACCTTTTCTTGTGGGCAACTAATGCATGGCTTAAGTAATATACAGGGACTTTGGTTCTGTCATCTTGTTGTTGGCAAAGCATAGACGCGATTGACGAATCCGAAGTAGCGAGGTAGATGTAAAATGCTTTATCATTTTGGGGTGGATAAACCATGGGTAATCGGGCAAGTGCCGTTTTAATGTTATCGAATGGTTCTTGACACTGCGGAGTCCATTCAAAATGGACGTTCTTGCGTAATAGGTGATTCATAGGTTTTAGTTTGTCTGTCAATTTTTCTATGAAGCACCTGATAAACTGTAATCTACCTTATAGACCTTGAAGTTCGGTAAGGTTGCTTGGTGGTTTTAGGTTTGTTATGGTCTTAACCTTATCGGGGTCTACTCATATCCCTGCTTTTGAGGCTATAAATCCAAGCATTTTTCCTGTCTTGACGTTGAAGACACATTTTTTTGGGTTGATTCTCAATTCATACTTTAAACAATGTTTTAATACTAGGTCAAGGTCTTGTATATGTTGTTCTAATGTTTTTGACTTAACCACAATGTCGTCTACATAGTCGTTGAGTGAGTGTAACATGTAATCACTAAAGATGAATGTCATCGCTCTTTGATACGTGGCCCCAGCGTTCTTGAGACCAAAGGGCATCATTGTGTAACAAAAGGTTTTCCATGGTGTCATAAAGGTTGTCTGAAGCTGATGCTCCGGGTTAATGCGTATTTGATTGTATCCCGAGAAGCTGTCCATAAAAGATAATAGTGCGTGCCCAGTGGTCGAGTCAACAAGTTGATCAATGCTGGGTAGAGGAAAATCATCTTTTATGGTTGCAACATTTAAATCCCGGAAGTCAATGCATAAGCGAATGCTTCCGTTCTTCTTCAGAACAATGACCATGTTCGATACCCACTCGGCGTAATCAACAGCCCGGATGAAACCAGCCTGATAAAGCTTGGTGATCTCATTACGAACTACCAATGCCACTTTGGGTTTAACCTTTCGTGCCTTTTATTTTACTGGTCTCAATTTCGAATCGAGGATAATGTTGTGCTGGACAATTCGGGGATCTAGTCTGGGCATGTCCGTGTAAGACCAAGCGAATGCTTTCATGTTGTCCCTAAGCACGTCCTCAATGTTTTTGGCTAGTTGCGGTTTGAGTAATGTGCTTAATTTTAGTATTTTAATTTCCCCATCGGGCATGGTGATGGGGGTTTTGGTCAACGGGTCTTCAGTGATATTTTCGACTTCTATGTCGAGGGATTTTGTCATGCCCTTGTAGTTATCTATTGTTTACTGTGTTGAGGCGATGACTGTGTCGTCCGTAGATGAACTTAAGTGGATGAGGTTTATGTTGATGTCCCCTGCAATTTTACCATATGGTCCATCGATAATTAATGGTTCGGTTAAGTGCTGGCAATCCATCAGGCTTGCTCCTGCCAATAAACAGAGAGCTGAATAAGCTAATGGGTATCATTCTTATGTTCTTTGGTAATTTTAGATTACGTGTACATGCATGATGGTGGATTATTGTCACACCGGGACGCATGGTAGTTTAACACCTTACCGGGCCACATCTAATCTGCAGGCGGTAGTTAAGGCCATACCGGGCTGTAATGGGTTTGTACATGGCAATTTAAGGCCATACCGGGCCGTCATGACAGTTTAAGGCCATACCGGGCCGTATGTGGCGGTTTACGCTGGAACGTTCAGTGCAAATGCCCGGAATGGGGTCTGCAAGGGAACCGGAATGTAGTATGTTCTATCTTATTTTAAATATATATTTTTTTTATTTTCTGAGAAAATTTTTGGTGAAAAAATAAGTAAAAAGGCAAAAAGTAGCAAACTGAGAGGCAGCGGCATAAGCGGCGGCGTCAGCGACGGCGGAGCGCTATAAAAAGGGGGGGTGTCATTTGTCACATAGAATTCTCTGAGCGTAAACTCAAGCATAAACTTCTTAGTGTGAGTGTAAACTTCAAAACCCCGGCGTAAGCGTAAGCGCTAGTGTAAGCAAAAACTCAGCGTAGATGCCACTCAACTAACCCCATCATAGACGCTAACGACTAATCCTTAGCGTAGACACAGAGCGTAGAAGTTTGAGCATCAGCGTAAGGACTCAGACACCAGCGTAAACTGTTGATCTCAGCGTAGAGGACGCTATGATGGGCAAAGGTAAGGAAGTGGAAGGGTAGGGGAGGAAGGGACCTGACTTGACCTTTGCAGAGGAGAGTGAAGCCATGCTGCAGTGCCTGCCCCGACCAAGGATTCCATCATGGCCTGGATCATCGCACAGGTAGGCTCTGATCCTACCTCTATTAGTTATTTTTTTTGTTGTGGTATGTTTCATGGCATAGACAGTTTTGTAGAGGTTTCCGCTTATACGCCGAGCGTAAAGTTTAGCGTAGAGATGTCGGCGTATATGCCGAGCATAAAGTTTAGCATAGAGGCTTCAACGTATACGCCGAGCGTAAATTCGTAGCGTAAGGTTGGGTTAGCATAGACTGTCATAGCGTAATTAATTTTTAGTGCACAGCGTAATCACTTTTTCTTGCACAAAGTGTAGATGGTTGTATCAGCATATACGTTGAAGGCTATATGGCGTAATAACTTTTCTATGCACGAAGTTCTATTTTGTCAGTGTAAGCTTTCTCTTTTATCAGCGTAGACGATCTACGCTATGACGACGTATACACTGAGGGTTCCTTCAGCGTATACGCTGAGCGTACACAGTTTTCTTTTAAGTATGATACAGCATAGACTTTTTTTTCATGTTTCTGGCGTAAACTGTTTATTCAGTGTCTAGTGTAGACTATTTACGCTAATCACTTTCGTGGTGTATACGTTGAGCGTAAGAGGTTCGGGTGATAGCGTAAACAATTGGTTGTCAGCGTATACGCTGGGTTAGATAGCGTATACGCCAGGCGTAAACAAAATTTTGACAGCGTATATGCTAGGTTTAGAAGCGTATACAGTTAGGAAATTTTTCTAAGTGTCAGTCTACAATGTGAACTTTTTTTTTTTGCATTGTTTTGATGCATAGCTAATTTATTGTGGCATCCTGATTGCTTGCAGGGATAGTAAGAGTTTTCTCCTCATTGTTGAGCTCGTTGGGATGCTAACATTGTTTGGCCCCATTGAGGCTGATGAGCCTACCCCGGATCTAACTATGGATAACAACAGGGTCTGGTTCAGAGAAGGTGCGTGCGAATTCCTAGCCTTCATACTGGACAACTTCAAAGTGGCCATCTGGTCGCAGTTAAGTGAACTGGTGGCGCGAAGTGTACTTGAGGCAATGCTGCCGGGGGCTGCAGAGGGTGTCATGGTCTTCATAGAAGACATTGACGAGGGGTCGTTTGTTAACGAGGATGGTTCTACCCACAGGCCTAGGTCTACACGCCCATTAACGTGCATGTGGGCCCAATTACCACGAGGGCAGGACTACCTTGAAAACACCTTATTCTTAGCCGTGCATGTGCACACGCTGTTCCAAAACCCTCCTGGCACAGTGTATTGGGTAGGAAGGTAGGACCGTTCAAGTATATTGCTTCTTTTCGCCGTTTGGCATTTGCCTCAGTTTTGACATCTGTTCGTTTGTAGGCCTAAAGTTAATGCAGATGGAATATGTGTCGAGGATGATGGGCTTGCCTTAGCACGTACTGCTCTAGAGGCGTTCATGGTGGGTCCCACCCTTTGTAAAGCTGTATTAGCTCTAATGAAGGGGGATATTATCTATTTTCACCAACGGTTCTCTAGAGCATTGGCAATGTGCCAAGCTCGTGAATGGCTGGATAAAGATTGGTCAGACCAGGAGCCAGTTTTCCCTCGTGACTCTGGTTCAAGCAGCACATCCAAGTCCACCACTAGTAGTAAATGACAACACTTTCTAGATGTGTTAATGTGTTTTTTTAACCACTGAGAGTTATACTGATACAACAATCTTAAATTGCATTTGTAGTTGATGCACCTCCTGGCGGGGATCCTATCACAACCGGGTGAACTGAGACAACCTTGTCAATGAAGTTCGAGGAGGTGACTAAGGCTCAAAAATGGTTACGCAACCATGCTCCACCATCTATTGTTCGCTGCTTAGACAATGTCAGCCTCATGGAGCTCTTCACGACCCCGAGTCCTGATGTATCTATAGGAGAAATGATCAGGATCGTGGATTCCTTTAATGAGTCTGTCTCCTACTACAACACCCGGATTAAGGGTGTTAAGGTAGTTTTCCATTTGTCGCTAGAATTATTTTCAAACTTATTTGGGGTACCGGCAGATGGCATAAGTGTAGTTTTAGACAGAGCTCATAAGGAGCTCCAAACAATGCGTGAGTTGGAGGACTGGTTGGGCCTGGCCAAGGGTACCAAGGGATTCCCGATGCAGGGGAAAGCAAAAGTTGAGGAGGTAAATGAACTGTATCCTCTATTTAGGGCATGGGTATTTCCCAAAACCCTTTCCTAGGTACGGAGTCTTGGGGTTGAGGTCATACACGTCATGCAAACTATCCTGGAAACTGGCATGCGCTATAACTGGGCTGAATTTTTGTTGTCGGGCATGCACAAGGAGATAGTGCGATTGCGCTTGAATGTTGAGGCGCAATCCCACTTCACCTTTGCCTTCTTCACTGGTTACCTTCGTCGCTTCACCGAATTTCTGATAGTCTGCACAGATAACAACTTTGTTCTACGGGATCGGGGTCAACTATCCCGCCCATGGATCAACCACTTGTTCGATACAGCCAAGTCCCAGGATGTGCCTAAGGGCATCGACGAGTCCATGTCTATTACGACCAGGGGATCGTCGGGTACCTCAATTCATACTTGGGATAGTCTGGGATTAGAGCCAGATGATGTGCCCCTCAATGCAAGGAGAGCTGAGCGGGTTATCAAAGAAACCATTGGCCAGACCAAATCAAAGCTGAAGAGACACGAACGCGCAGCCGAGGAAGCTTCTAATGTGAGGGAGCCACGAGTGAAGCGCATACGATTCAAGATGCCCGGTAAGTAGACTTTGCTAGCTTATTGTTTTATTGTTTTCATTTTGTTCATAATTTTTTCTTCAATCGCTTACATGTCACTGATGTCTTTGGCTTGGTTTGAGAAGTGAGGAAGCAGGCACTAGAAACCATTACTGAGGAGGAGGAGACCAACACGGAGCGGAATAATGAAGAGGAAAATGTGGAGAAGGATCAGGGAGGAGGAATGAAGGAATTAAAGGAAAACACCACAGAAACTGAGCCGTTGGATGATCAGGGTGGTGTTGACCAGATGTTTAGCAGTTTTCTCAAGGGAAATCTGGACTTAGGGGATCCCCCAGAAGGTGACAAGGAGCACAGTATGTTTTCTTTTTATTTTACTTTATATTGCTTCGTTAGTTGTGATTTCTATGGTCTTTTATTTTCATGTTTTCATTTCTTCCAGACGAAGGTAGTGAGACCAGGATGGTGCGCTTAGACGTATCCACGAAGATGGTTCCCCCTAGGAGGACCGCAGAGGTTAGTTCATCCCGCACCCGTGAGTCATTTACTTGGACAGAAATGCCAAGTAAAATGGATTTTGTGGCTGGAATCGTAGAAGAAGTTGCTAAACGAATTCAGGAGGTCCACCCCGAAATAGGTATAATGTTTTTAAATGGTTTATCATTTTTAGAGTGTCACACCCTGTTTCTTTTGTCTTGACGTTTGATCTTTTCATATGCATAGGTGCCAAGTTGAGGTGGGATCCCTTCGAGAGTATTAGTATAGAGAGTTTACCTTCGCTATCCCCAGAGGTTGAGCAGGTGCCAAGGCCTGTTTATGATGAGGTGGCAAAGGGCCTTGTACACAATGCCAAGTCACTATGGACTTGTAGGTGTTCTGTCGAGCAGTTGTGGTTGTAGATCCAGGCAAAAGAAAAGTAAGTCTCCAAGTTGTTGGTTGAACGTCATGATCTTAAGGCTCGATATGAGTTCACTGCTGCCAAACTAAGCGGTGATCGCTCTTGGCGAACATCCGAGGTTACGTATACAAGATATTGGAATCTACTAAATCGTCATGCATCACTGACTCGGAGAATGGTAGAGTGTAAAGCCCAAATTGATCTCCTGAACCTCAAATGTCAAGATTGGAAAGCCTTCACTTCCAAGGTTCACAAGTGGGGTCAGGATGAGAAGAATCACAAACATCACTACAAGAAGTCATTAAAAGAAGTTTCTGTTGAAAAGTGGCAACTAGAAATGTTTGTGCAGGGTTTGGGTTTGCATTCTGCCTTCAATACTTTTGCCCAAAACACAACTGTCGAGATGGAGTCACCTACCAGGGTGATTATTACTACCTCTGGGGAAGTGTCTGTGGGTGAATTTCCTTTGAAACATCCTACCTGGTCGACTATTGACAAGGGAAAGGCCTTGGCAGACGTTGACCTAGGCCTTGGTGAGACCGATTGGGCTAGTGTCTCGGAAGAGAAAATCCTTCGTCGCCTAGAATTTGGCTTGGGGGGAATCTCCTATGGTAAGCGCTTTGTCATTATGAATTTGATTTGCTGAATAATGTTTGAAATTTTGGCGTTCTATTATTCTTACATTGATTGTCTCCTTTTGTATTTTCAGGATGAAGGTGGTGACGATGCGCAAGAAGCTAGCCCTAGTGGAGTGGGGGCCCCTGACGCTAGTGGATCTAAAGGGGACGATCCTCCCGTCCCTAATGCTTAGTTTTTAGTTTTGCCTTTAGAACTATGCTGACTCAAATTGATATGGGAATTGTAAATTGAAAATCTTGAGATAAACGGAAACAATTGACACTTATAATTGCACAGCATTGCATGTATAAAAATTTTTTTTGTTGATTTTGAGTTTGATTGCACACATGACACGGCAATGTAAAATATTTTGGTTTATTTTTTCATTTGTTCTAAGTGGAATATGCAGATGTAATCATAAGAGGGAAATGAAGTACAAGTGTGCGATCTAGTTTAAGGCCATTTTGGGCCTCCATGCGTAGTTTAAGGCCATTTCAGGCTCCATTGTAAACAAGTAACATTTCGGATAACGTGGATGGGTTTCTTGGTTGACCGACCATTTCTGATTGTGGCTAGTTTTATGTCATTGTGGACATGATAGTTTAACATCTTTCTGGATAGGGAGCGTAGTTTAATGTTTTTTCTGATTTGTTGTAGTTTAACGTCATTTCGGACGTGCTATAGTTTAACGTCGTTTCAGACATGCTATAGTTTAACGTCATTTCAGACTATTTGAGATGGTATTATTTTAGGAATTTTTTGATTTTTTTCTTTTTAATGTTAGGTGATGTGTCAACGGGTATGATTCTGTATTCAGCGTCCCCTTTGCTAATTACGTTGAATGGTAATTCAGCCCAAGGGACGTCTGATGGAATGGCTTCTGCATTAGTGTTTTTAGATGTTTCAGTATTTGTGGCGAGTTCTATGTTAGTTTCTAATTGAGAAGGTGTATGTACAGTGTCAGGCACAGGTGTTTTTGTTTTAGGTGGATCTTCTTCCGTGTTGAAAGGATTAGCACTTACCGGTTTTTGTTCTTTTATGTCATTTTGTCCAGGCTCTTCGAGCTTAACTTCTGAGCCTTGATCCGTGTCCATGCATGATGAAATAATGGGAGTATCAGCCTCCCCATAAATGACGATTTCACCACCTTTGTAAGGTAGGTGAATCTCTTGGTGTATGGGGGATGAGACCGCTTTCAGTTGGGCCAACCAGGGTCTCCCTAATATGAGGTTGAATCTTGGCATTTCATCGACCACCACGAAGTCGGCAGATGTGGGAAATTGGTCCCCCGCTATGAAGTCTAAGGTTACTATGCCTTTGACCATCACGCATGACCCGTTGAATGATTTTAGACATGTAGTCGCGGTCGGTTTGATTGACTTCGTTAGCCCTAGTTGTTCAACGATGGGGTATGGTACCACGTTCGTAGCAGCTCCATCGTCTACGTGGACCCTATGTATCTTGAACTGATTTATGCGTATTGTTATGAACATGGGGGCTATTTTCACCTCCCCTGTTTTCTTATCCACTTTAATGTTATCATTGTGGAAGCTTAGTGGTTTGGACGTTGACCCTTGGGGCGAGGACATTACCGCATGAATGGATGGTTCATTTGGGGACATGTTCTCGCTTACTGGGATGGACGTTAGCATGCCTACCAAAGCTTCACGATGTGTTTGGGATGTAAGAACCAAGTCATACAAGCTTAGAGAAGTGTTCTTTTGCTTGAGTGCTTGTGTGACTTGTGTTAAAGTCGTTGCCAAGTCTCTACTGTTGGGCGCGTTTGCATCAACGGTGACTAGGTCCATTCGGCCCAACAGTTTTTTTTCATGCTTTGTTGGTCTGTCGTCTTTGCTTGGAGCTGTCGTTTTAGATGTATCAGTTTTTTTGATGGTTCACCCCCATTTCCTACGTTTGGTTGACTGTTGGGTGGCGTCATGGGTACGGCATTAAGTGGAGTGGGTTTAGGTGGCCCCACAGCTAACCATTGATGCTCCTTCTCCAAGAATTCATGCATGAGCTTATCCGCTAAGCATTCTCATGTGTGGCGTGGAGGTGGAGCTAGCCTTGGAGCTTTGGGTTTCCTTGGGATTTGTACCACATATGGAGCCAAGTGAGGTTGTGGTTGGACAGTTAGATGTGGTTGGATGGAAGATTGGCTCGACACCCTAATGACATAAGGACTAGGTTTACCTTACGTATGTGAGTTGGAGGCTTGGTAAACATTAGGACTTGCAGACGTGCTAACAACATATGGCGTTTGTCTAGGTGAAGGTTGGACCTCTGCTGTTGCAACTGCGGGTGGCACTCGGACTACGAAACAGGCAGGCCGAGTAGGAGGGGTTGATAGATTCGAGGTAGTGACAGCGAGAGGTATGCATACTACGTATGGCTTTTGCAAGGCGGATGATGGTTGCGGCATGGATGCGGATAGAGTGGGAGGAACATCGACTACAAATGGCTTGCTAGGTGTTTGTTGTTTATATTCAGAGTAGACGGTGTTAATGTTGGGTGTCTTGGGTTCATCCTCGTAGATTGTGTTGATAACGTACGACGCCTCTTTGGTGTTCATAGGATCTTTATACACCCCCATAGCTTGGTTCTATGGTTGGACCGGGTTGGCCTCATCAAAGGTGATTTGGCCTTCGTCGATCATTCGATGTATGTCCTGCTTCAGGGTGAAACAGTAATCCGTGTCATGCCCGTTGCGTTGGTGAAAATTGCAGAAGCGATCCATTCTAAAGCCTTTGGGCATTGGAGGCTCATCTGGCATCGCTAGGCTTGGGTTCTGGACGAGTTGACAGAACTGATCGTGTCTCTAGATGGCCGTGGGGGATAACTATTTATGTTTCATTAATCCGGCTTTCAGTAGTTGATGGAATAGTTGGGATGGCTTCATAGGCAACGGCGTATATTGAGAGGGTTCTTTCCTCTCAAAATTTCTCGTAATATTTTGTGTTGAGTTCCACGATGATGATGATGATTCTGGTGCAGTCGCAGGAGTAGGTCTAGTATAGTTAGTAGGGGCTACTAGTGGTTTGTTTGGTTGTTGTGCTTTCGCTATTGCCGCTATAGTTGCTTTAGCCTTCTCTTTATCCTTTTTACTATGTTGATTTTTGAAGGCTAAGTCTGCAGGGTCGTGGCTATTTTGAGCCGCCTCTTCTATATTTTTGATTTGTACAAAGGCTTGGTTAAGATTACATGCATTAAGATAGTACAATTTAGATTTGAAGAAGTCATTAATGGTCCCCTTTAGAATTGTGAGCAGATATGTTTAGGGGATTGGCTCGTGTAGCTCATTGAGAGCGGCACTCCACCTCTGAATGAATTTTTGTACAGGTTCAAGTGGTGCTTGTTTAACCTATATGAGGCTGTCCAATTTCACTTTAGGTTTCAAGTTATATTTGAACCTGGTCACGAAATGATGTAACAACTCTTCAAAGAAAAATATAAAATTCCTCGGCAGGGCCTAGTACCAATCGAGTGCTCTCCCTGCGAGACACATAAGGAACACTCGTAAAATGGCATGTGGCCATGCCTGGAGCAATGCGCATTCTAGCCTAAACATTATTAAGTGGGCATTGGGGTCCGTTTCCCCATTATATTTAGTTAGTGTTGGCAACGATATGCCTTTGGGTAAGGTTAGAGGTGGGACGGAAGGGCTGATGGGGTCATCATGGTAGAAGTCCACTACCTTCAGCTCTCCGTTGGCAGCCGTTTTGAGGCGCTTGACCTCGTCAGTTAGTTCTTGCATTAATTTTTTGGCATCTACCCAGTCTTGGGCACTAGGTGACATGGCAGCTTAAGGTTGTGGTATATTATATAGGTTAGATTGTTGGATGGTAGGTTGAAAGGCTAAAAGCTGTGCGACGGTTGGCGGTTATGCTTGTGGGATGTTCATAGCGTGTGGCACCAAGGATGACACATTGTAGGTGGGAGGTTGTTGTTGCTGTGGTTGCAGCTATACTTGGGAAACGTTGGCTAGTGGAATCATATGGGGTGGCACGTTGTGGTGAGGGGGTGGATGTGGTTGCACATCCATCGTTGCCCATTGCCTAGCCTCATTTTGTGGAGGAACCCCCTGTTGGGTTACAGTGGTCAAGGGGACTCCGTGCGTTTGGATGTGGGGGATGTAGTGAGTGGACGTGGATGCTGGTATCACATGTGGCATCCCTATCACTCGAGATGAGAAGGTCACTCCCATGTTATTGTGTGGGGCTAATGCTTGCGAGGATGGGCTTGCTGCTGCAGCAGGGATGATAGCAAGAGGGAACATGCTGAATTATGGGTCAGTTACAGGAGGAACATGAACTAGTGCAGATGTTTCTGGTGGAGGTGCTTGCGCCTGGGTGAACCTGAGGGGTTGGAGGGGCATGATTTCCCCTGTGCCTGGATGAAACATGGGGTTGATGTATGCTTGCGGGTTGAGGGTGTGATAGGAGTCTTCGTGTTCGGATTGGGTAGCGAACTCGTCCTCCTCTTCCGGTTGGAGATCTACTGCAGGCTGATCCAATGACTGGCTCCTTTGTAGGAGGAGTTGTGTGACGAGCTCAGAGTACTGTTCTAGAACAGGGATTATATCGTACGAGAAAGGGATGAACTCACGTCCCCCCCTATAGAAGAGTTCATACTACCTCTTTACCTCTATTTTGGCTCGATCTACTGCCAGACCAGCTTGTATCTTCACAGTTATGAAGTTGTGCTGTCGGCTGTGGAATGACAGGCTGTGGTTATAATGTTAGAGGTTGGGTTCCTCCCTTGTAACCTTAGGGACTGACAGGGCCCCGCTGTGGGTTGTACTGTCGGCTGTGGAATGATAGGCTGTTGGGTAGCCATGGTGCCTACCATGTCGGTGACTTGAGCGGTTGTAGCGGTAGTGTTTGTGGGATTCATGATGACCTATTGAGGGTATGACATAGTATAGAGATGTGAAATTAGCGTACTTAGGACAGCGTAAACCTATGTGGTAACGTGTAGCATATACGCTTAAACGTCCAGCGTATAACGACAGCATAGACAGCGTATAGGCAACGTATAGAGTAGCGTAGACAAGTCTACAGCATAAATTGTACAGCGTATACGCTAGACAGCGTATATAGCATCAGGGTGTAGCGTAAAACAAGATTATAGCGTATGAAGTGTGGTATAAATGAATAGTAGCATAAATGAGTTTGCACCGTAAATAGAATCTCAGAGAAAGTATGCAGCGTAGACAAAATCTATGGCGTAAAAGCGTAGCATAAATGGATGGCAACATAGATAAGTCTACAGTGTAACACTATGTAGCGTAAAATTTGCACTGGAGTATATATCAGGAGTGTAAACAGGGTTTTATATGCGACATAAATCATGCGGCGTATATGTTGCAGTGTAGATGCTGGAAGACTTGTAGAGGGTGAGTTTTAAACAGGGCAGCATAAACACTAATCATCGTAGATGCTAGATAGTTTATAGACTGGGTTTTAAATGCTCAGCAGTGATGTATGGTCAGCGGCATAAATGCTCAGCAGCGTAAATGCTGGGAAGCTTGTAGGTAATTTTTTAGGCAGGGGCTCTTCTTCTAGCGCCAATTTCTGTACCATCCGAAATTGTCGGTCTCCAGCTGGAAGGAAACAGAGGCCGTGGGATCCCAGGATGCGCACAGAAGACCCTACCTTTTCCTGAGGGCGAGCTAGAATGAATGAAGGTAGAGTACCTTGGGTGGTCCGCACGTGGATCAGACAAGGATTTCCCCGAACGTACACTGAAGTGTTATATGCTGGGTTATTCATGAACAATGTAACAGGCGTAAACGAGAGCGCAAACAGCATAAATGGCGCGAACAGAGCGTAAATGTAAACAAGCATAAACAGAATACATGCAACAATTAATGCAAACTGTAAACGATTTTGGGAAGAAAATGTAACAATGGCATTACAGAATAAAAGTACAATGTACCGGTCTAACGTAGTTGTGACTGGGACACAAGGCAGATGAAAAGCCCTGGTGGATGCAGGGATGACTATGGGCTGGTTCGCACTGTAGGCACAGCGTAGAGGTTGTATGCTCAGCGTATAGGGTTATCCAGCGTAAAGGGTTCTATGCTCTGGTTTGCAACATCTCTGTTCTCTGGTGTGCTCCGGGAATTTTTTGCCAACCCCAGATCTCGTGAAAACTTGGGGTTTTATATAGGTTTTGGCACGAGACTCGGGTTGGGAGACATGTGGCACATTGACCGGGTGCAAAAGTGTAAAATTTACAAGTGTACAATATGTTACATTTGCTGGGCGTATACGCTGTTTGCAATGAGCGTAGACTGTGGGCGTATACGCTGGCGGTGTTCGGTGTATACACCAGGGCGTATATGTTGATGTGTTGGGCGTATGTAGACTTAAGCGTAGATGTCATGGACGCTAGCGTATATGTTGATGAATGCTGGGCGTATACGTTGGGCGTATACGCTGATGTGCTATTTTCATGCCATCTTTGGGGATTTCATGTCGGTCGTATACATCTGTTGTACTTTGCTGAGAGTACAGGTGAAGTGTGTACGCTGGGCATACATGCTGGGCGTATATGCTGAGACTGCATACTTGGTGAAAGTTAAGCATCTGATCTCTGAACTTGCCATGTTTAGTATTTGATGTAGCTGTGGTTGTCTGTGGGTCCCAGGGACCTTCTTGGTGTTGGAAAAGTACTAAGCTCAAAATTTTGTGGTGTTTCAGCTATAAGACTATAGATCGTCGATGAGCCATCTTAGGGCCATCGCCAAGATGGTTAGTTGGGGAAGTTGTGATGACGTAAACCTCTTCCACGTAATCGATGATTTCGACCAACCTACTATTTTAGTAGATCGCACATAGGGTGAGTTATCAATGCAAACAAGAGGAGGGGAGAGCAGATGGTCACAACAGATCTCTGGACACGCGACATCTTTTCAAATGTAGTTAGAGATTGGTGAAGGAGCCACAGTGATGGTCATGCAACACCAGGATGCCATGGGAGCTACTGAAGTGGTCGTTGACCACATCAAAGAGTCCTTTAATGTGCCGGTTGTACCACCGGAAGATCTTTCAGGAGCACAGGATACTTAATCTATTACCGGAACCTCAATGACTCCTGCGAAACATGAGGATGCATTAGACAGATTACTTCAAACAAGACAAGTTTTGACGTCCCTATTTGACATCCCCCAGGATGTAACGACAATTCAATCAGACCTCATTTCCACAAAGGGGAAGTTGGTCCTATCCGAAGTAAGGGCAGAGCATGT
Organism: Gnetum montanum; assembly: GCA_015680685.1. Classification (NCBI taxonomy): domain Eukaryota; kingdom Viridiplantae; phylum Streptophyta; class Gnetopsida; order Gnetales; family Gnetaceae; genus Gnetum; species Gnetum montanum. The sequence continues at coordinate 467,857 of MNCI01003605.1, read as the reverse complement.
TGAAGCTGAAGTGCAGAAACTACAAGAGCAGCTCATAGCCTTATAAGCAGCACAGCGAGATCCCTTGCAATTTGTTCCTACAGACCAGTTAGACAATTTTAGAACCAAGCAATTAACAAAAATAATTACAGAAAATAAGAAGGTAGCAGAAGAAAAGGAGTTGGCCACTTGGGATGCCTCCACAGCTCAAGCGCAAACTCATGCGTATCTTTAGGTACTCAAGGCCTTACAAGAAGAGAATAAGCAGTTGGTTGCAGATAATCTTCGGTTGACTTCTGTGGAGAAACAAAAGAATATTCTCGATGAACACTTTCATCAATTGCGAGAACAGTTCATTCGGGTCAAACGAGATGTAAGCCGTTTAGCCAGAGAAAATTGAACCCTCTCAATGGAGGAGGTACGCGCTATTCAACAAAAATCAGCCATCAAGATTAGCGCGTGGCAGAATGAGACTAAACGACACGAGAAGCTGAAGGAGCATTTTCATGATCAGGTGGGGATGTACAAACAAATCCTAGAGAAGGAGATTCATATGGCCAAAGCTCAAATCAACAACATCAGTGCTCAGCACATTGATTAGGGGGCCATATTGGACACTTATGCCTACGCCCACCGAGCAGAAATTAAGAACCGGGACCTGCAGATCCAGGACTTAACTAAATATATGGAGTTGGCAAACCTTCAATATGCCAACCTAGCCATGTTAACAGTAGGATGCCCAAGGTCAGAGCTCGAGCAGCAGGTAGCTTCCACCCATATCAAATATGAAGCAGAATTTGCAGAACGGAAGAAGTTGGCTAAAAAATTAGATGTCGCAAATTCTAAACTCGCGGTGGTGAAAGAAAGCTACCAAGGACAGAAAGATATGGCAACCGACTTGGCTTGACAGCTAACAGAGCTTCACGAATACAAAGACAAAGCTAGAGCCTATGAAGAGGAACGACGGGTGTTCGAAGCATGGTATGTCAAGGCTAATCAAATGTTTCCACAACTACCCTATTCGTGGGAGGTGTCAACTCCATCAAACATTGGAGCATCAGCATGGATGACACAAGATCCTTAGACCGAAGAGGAGAAGCTCCAGGCTATTCTTCAGTGTCATCAACCTTCAAAGCTTGGAGCATGTGACAAAGGGAAAGCACCCATGGAGGAGCCACCGCCACCAGGAACTACATGAGTTCCACATTTTTGTAATTGTAGTATTTTTTCTCTATGTTGTGTCTTCCCACACTACGACATTATTCCATTTCTTTTTCCAGTTAATAATCCCATACCTATCCACTGTGTAATCACTAAAGCTTGTTTTCCTTGTAACTCGAGGATGAGTTTTTATTCAGTCATGGGGGTATGATGAGATGCGATTCGCATAGGCCGTGATATCGCGTCTTCCCCTACAATATTGCGTATGCGATATCACAGTCCACCGCCATATCTATAAATAAGATGCGGCTCTCCCTTTTTTGGAATCCCAATTTTAGAGTAGCGAAGCTCTAGCAGTTTGATCCCTCTAGAGTTAGATTTTTTTCCCGTGTTTGCCTGCAGTGTTGTGAATGTAATTGTACGGTGTATTTATTCGAGTGTGTCATACTTGGACACGCACATGATCGACAATAAAGATCAAGATTACTTCATCATTGCAGCATTCACTTAGTTTATTTATTTGTTATTTATTTAATATTATTTATTGCTTTCATAGCACGGTGTGAGTACAACTTGATTACGAGCATCTACGGATGTGTTCTGCTAGTCAAGGAATTGGTTACTCATCGCGATTAATCTCTCATCCTTAAACTCCTAGAAGCAGAACGAGTACGACTTAATTACGAGCATTTAAGTGTGACTACTTGGTAGCCCAGTGGTGTAGCTAGGATCTACGCTTGGTAACCTAGTGGCATATTTGGGATCTGCGCTTGGTAATCCCAGTGGCGTACCTAGGACCTACGCTTGGTACTCCCAGTGGTAGTTGTGCACGAAGTCCAAGATGTGTACGGTTGATCAAGGAATCGATTGCTCATCGCACTTAGGCTAGATTAGACTCTCTTACCCTTTCCCTCTTAGCTTAGATTAGTTAATATTATTTTCCACTTCCTTCAGGAGTAGAATAGATTAGAACACATCATACACCTCATCTAGACTAAACCATACATGACATATGCAAAAATAGTCTAGGTGGGAAGACAGTGAACTACGACCTAAGGCTAACTATCTAGGTGCCACAACTAGTGCATCTGTAGAGTTCGACAGGATCATGTGTGTGACGCTAGTTTTGTATGGTTGAGTATAGGGGTACCTTGCCACTAATCAACCGTCAACACCATAAACACTGTTAACATCACTTACATACTTAACTTCATTTTGCATTAGCACTACAACTAATCATGTTTCACTCCCATTGCATCTGGTAAGATCTTATTTGATTGGCCAGATCCTTGAGGGCATCCCATCTCCACCTCCAGTAGGCCCTTGTGTAGATTCAGGGTTAGGATATGCACCCATGGCCCTTAGTGTTTCAGCCACTACATTTTCTATTGTTATAGTTTCTAGCACTAGAAGGAGGGCTAAAGAAATTTTCCTTTTAAGAGTTCATTGTGGTTGTCTTGCATGCTCTTTGCACCATAGTTGCTAGCTTCAAGCCAACATAGACCGTAACACTGTTGTAAACCTACTGCACGCATAGCAGTAGCTAGATCTTAGGCCACAGTGATGCATTAGACACAACATACACATTATGATGTAGTAGCCTCTTTTAGCTTGCCCTTCATAGCATCATTGCCACCTCTTCAGCCATTTCTGCCTATAGCAATTGGATTAGATCAACCATGCATCCACATAGGGCCTGTCTCTAGGCCCCAAGCGACTTAGGCAACCTATGTCTTACCTGTTTCTTTAGTGCCCCTGGTGCTAGCCCAACCCATGTATGCATTGCCTACCCTAATCACCATTCCTATAGCACAGCCCACACATTAAGCACATTATGTGATTCTGCAACTCTCAACCAATCCATGGACCACATAGCTTGTCCAACAAAAAATCTCATAGCTAGCATAGTTGACTAGAACATCTGAAAACTTAGATTAGGCATTCCAGATGATCCAAAGCCTAACAAATAAGGTGAAGTGACTTAAAGCCACCTTCTCCAAAACTATCAAAGTGGTGACTTCTACTATGATTACTTCGTACGTCCTGCAATTGCTCCTCTAACTCTTCTAGCCAAGGTCCCATTACCTTAGTTCACCAAATACAATGGTGAGGGGGACCCCAATGCACATCTAGTCACAATTAGGTCAAAGTGTTTATTGTTGTAAGCATGGCCCCATGTCATCATACATGTGTTTGCCATGTCACTCACTAGCAGAGCATTAGATTGATACCACACATTTCCTACAAGCTCTATCTCCTCTTCAAAGGACCTTTTCAGCCAATTTGTAATGCGCTTCAAATACAACTTGAAGTTGGAGATCACCCTGGACCAACTAATGTAAGTGAAGCAGGGTCATCTAGAGCCCATGTAAAAGTTTGTGTAGCATTGGAGTGCCTTGCTAAATGAAATACAAGAGTTGATAGTCGAAGTGTATCTCCTAGTCATTTTTAAGGGTGAAGTCAATGACTTCATAAAGTTGAAACAATATTACTTAGGCTCATAATCCTTAAGCCAAGCCTTCGCCCAAACCAAGAGCATACAAGATGTGGTAGAAACTAGTAGGGATCCAAACTATGTGACCTACAAAAACTAGCATGCAAGGATGGAAAAGGATAAGAAAAGTAGCATGCAATGGTGGTGTTGATATATAAATTTTGGATGCACCAACACTGAGAAAGAAAATTTGTTTTAGGAGACTATTGTCTAGGGTGCCTCCCGTATGGGTACAGAAAGTTAGGAATAGTCTCAGTTAGAGAGGGCTACATGGCCTTTTGTAAATAATAAATTAAAAAGAAATATGGAGTTTAAATTTAATAATTATCATCAATACAATAAGTAACTAAAAAAATGAAATTTCTCTGGTCTTGTTGATGCTACCAATCCGTGATTGTCAATGGTGACCACTACTAGGCAGGAAGATTATAATAGTTGCAAAAGAGGGAGAGAGAGAGAAAGAGAGAGAGATGGCCAAGGGAAGGTATTGGCTTTTTGGCAACACTGTAGCAATTGGCACAATGTGAGAGGGAAGACTACTTGCATGCCAGGGAGCCAAAAGGAAAAGGAGAGAGACCTTTCACTGTTCCACCCACCATGTGCACTGCTTGGAACCTTGTCACCATAGAGAGAAAAAGGAAAAAATTATTATTTTTAGATACTAATTATATTGAAGATGATTATTTAATTTAAATTATATATTTTTTTTAGTTTATTATTTGCAAAAGGCCACATAGCCCTCTCCAATTAAGACTATTTTTGGGTTTCCGTACCCATATGAGAGGCACCTTAGGCAATAGTATCCTAAAATGAGTTTTCCTTCCCAATGTTGGTGTGTCTAGAATTTATGCATCAACATCCTTTTTGGCATTATAAGGAAGGCCTTTCTCCTACCTTTTTTTTATTAGCTTTTCTTGCCATTTTTCTAGCTGTTGTTATCCTATTTTCTAAAATATTTATTTTCTGTCCTTTTCCAACATCTATTCTATTTTTAATTCTTAAAAATTTCATTTTCTTTCTTTCAAACTTATTTTTGAAAAATAGTTTTAAATAATTTTTCAGCCCTTTATTTCCTATTCTCAAGAGTTCATTTCTTGAAAACTTTCGGGTCTCATCACCCATTTTTCTTTAATCTTTTTTTTTTTTGTTTTTTTAAATCTTTATTTTCCTATCCCATTTTCGAATTTGTGTTTTGGTGGTCCTACCTTAGTCTTGGGTTAGGAAAGGTGGCTTTATTTAATTATGAAATTTTAAATTTATTTTCCTAAAATTTTGCATTCTACTATTGGCCTTTTAAGTATTGCAATTTTATTCATTTATTTTTCTTTTCAAATATATATATATGTATATCTTTTTTTAAAAAAATAGCACATTTTAGTGTTTTGCTTTGCCAAAAAAATTATTATTTTAATATTTTATTTTCTTTTTATGAAATTTTATAGTTTTATTCTAACAATTATATTTTATAGTTTTTTTTATGAGTGAACTCTCCTCTACTTCTAATCGACTACACTTTTCTCTTCGCATTAAGGAAATGACAAGCCTCACATTTTCCAAGTTTTATTCCTAGGAGAACCCAAATTAGGATGGTAGCCAATTAACCCTTGGCTCCCTTAGTCAATAACCCCTTTAACTTTACTAACTACCATGACATCCCAAATTCACTCTAGAACATAAATTTTTTCTACGATCCCACATACCCTACTAGTGATGCCCGCCAACATGTACAATGTTTTGAAACCTTACTAGGGATCCACAACATTGTCCAAAATGATGTGGCATGTAGAGTATTTATGACAACTTTCAAGAGTAAGGCCACTCAATGGTTCTTAATTATCCTCAATGGTTCCATTGACCAATGGAAAGAGTTCAAAAATAAGTTTTTGATTCAATTTGAAAAATTCATGAGCCATGAAATCACGTCAAGTAACTTCATTAGCTTAAGAAAGCTACCTAGGAAAAATGTTAGGGATTATAACCTTATATTCCTTCCCTAGCTAGCCTATGTGCCAAGTGAGATGCGTCCACAACCTGATGGCATCCTTAACTTTTACCTTTTACCATTGACCCATTCTTTGCCTATGCCATCAAATCTGATCCAAACATAACAAAAATATAGGGAGTAATGGCTAAAGCCATGGAGTTAGAACAAATCACCCTTATGAATAGCATTCAAACTCAATTTAAAATGATGAGCATTAGTAATCCCATGCAATCTAACTCTCTACCTCTACCAACTTTCCCAATGGCCAACACTATGTTCCAAACTCCCATTCCCCTCCAAATGACTCAACCTACGAATAGTTGCTTTCAAGGTCCCAAATCTTTTTCATTCCGACCATCTAACATTGGTTTGAATGTTGAACAATCAAAGGCCTTAATTCTATCCATTATAAACCCAAATAGGGTATATAATCTTGTTAAACCTGCAACTCAAGCTTAAGAGAAAATGACCTAGATATTAACTTCACTTAAAAAAATTTCCAATGAAGTAGTCGAACTAAAGAGAAATAACAACAAGGGTCCTATACAACTAGAAAAGCCAAGTTCATCAATTAATGATGATTATTGCCACCTCCATAACATGAGGCAACATTCTAAGAGATCTTGTTCTCAATTCTTGGCATTATATGGAAATCATACCCAAGCTTAAAAAAATGAGAAACCCCCTGTTATGGTCCTTAATATACCCCATGAAACTAAGAATGAGGAACCGCCTTCATTTGAATAAGTCATGGTAAGTGACCCCAACCCACACAATGCTTGCTACTATAAACTTAGCGACATTATGAACACTACACAACAACAAACTAGAAATAATACTTATACATCCCCAAATAGGAGAATCCCTAGTCAAAACAATGTAAACAACCAAACTAAGCCATCACAACTAAATACCCCACAACAAGAAAACTCCTCTTCTCTACCTAGAAGAGCCCCACCTCAAATAAAAGCCAAATATGTACTTAAGACTTATGATCTAGTTGAGGATTTGAAGAAAATCAAAGCTAACATTCCAATTTATGACCTTTTACACTTTAATGAAATAAAAGAGGTGATTCAAAATATAGTTCACATGCCTGTGAACGAAAAAGAATCTCCAATCCTTGAAAGGAAAGTTTACTTTGCCGAAAGTCCTAACATGCTATTAGTATATAACATAAACAATTCTATGTCAAATAAGAAATATCAACCCCCTTTCCTAACAACCTTGATCATTTTAGGGAAGAATGTTCAAAATTTTTTGATGGATTCTAGAGTAACTATTAGTGTCATGCCTCTTGAGGTATGTAAGGCTTTAGGAGCACAAATGATACCACAAACAAAAATTTTGATTCAACTCGACAGATTTGATGTACCTGTAGTAGGATCATTGAAAGGGTGAAGGTGCAACTTAAATAATAATCTACATTTACATGTTACACAGATATCCTAGTAGTTGACATGTTGCCCACCTATGGTGTGCTCTTATCTAGGACTTATGGAGACAAGTTTGGGGGCTTCTTTAGTTCAAATTTCTTAGAACTATTAATCCCAATCAAAGGAAAATCTAAATACATGACCATACCAAGTTAACCTTCCTACAAAAAAATGGTAACAACCTTTGATCAATAGAGTAAACCTCTAGGAAATCAAAACACCAACCCCTTTGCTAAAGTGATTGAGCTAGGGATTTGGAAAATATTTGACAAATGATGATGTGGGAAAAACCCCAAGCATTAACCCTTTTATGTACATGTATTCTACCAAATATTATCAAGATTTTAGGGAATGTGAAAAGGTGCATGAAGATACTTTTCCATACCACTAACATGATGGAAGAACTTTTCTTTTCAGTGACCCATCATCATTAGGAAATGATAAGGATGTAACTGAGCTTCTAACCAATGAAATATTAGAGAATGAACCGAATTTTGATGATGATCATTATTACCTTGACCAGAGGACCAATTTTTCTGATTTCATGAGTTTAAAGAATTGGATACTAAGAGTGGATGGTGCCTCTTCTAAGAAAGGATGTGGAGCAGGAATAATGCTTATACCTCTTCGTGAAGCTCCTATCCTTAAAGCCATCAATTTTTTGCAACCTATAACTAACAACATGGTCAAATACAACATGGTTGAATACAAAGAACTCATACATGGGATCAAGTTAGCTTAATATTATGACTTATCCAAGCTTAAAATCTATATTGACTTCCAACTAATAGTAAAATAAGTCAATGGAACCTTTGATAATAAAGATGTTACCATGAAAGCGTATAAAGATTACATTCTTGAATTGTTTAAATAGTTTGAATGTGTAGCTATTGAACATGTACCTAGAGAGGAAAATTACATTCTTGATGCACTAGCCCAAGTGGACACCACTTTGGATGTCCCATTCAAACAAAATTCTTGGGATTCAAAAATTATAATTAAAAAGGTGAAATCTTATTCTATCCCTGATCATGTGTTTTCTTTTCAAGTGTTTTATGATGATGATCATGTTTGTAAATTTCTATTTTATAAAGGAGAATTTAGTGATCAAGAAGATATATCAAAGGACATTGTGTCCTTAAATAAAATATCTCCTAAGGTATCAGCTTCGGAAGCATTATTTGATGACTTGCACACCAAAATTGTAGACTTGTCCAAAAATACCAACTGGCAAATGTTAGTTGAGACTAAAATAATTTAAATTCAAAAGAAAGGGGGCTCTTTGTATTAGTCTTGAGGGGGGATCTTTTCTTTTTCTCTTGGAACTTCTCCCTTCCCCATCAAGAAGGTGGACACAGCTCAAAGGAGGTGACAGTTTCTTTCTATTCTTATCTAATCAAAGAATAAGAAATGGTAGTTTTTCTTTTCTAGTCTATGTGATAAGTAGACAAATTTCTAGAACAAATAGTATCTTTTTGGTGGAGGTGGCTTCCTCTCTAGAGACAACAGTTTCCTCCTTTCTTTTCTTTTATCTTAGAGGCTTCTGCGCTAGTCTAGAGGAAGGGTCTAAGGAGGAGCAAATGGCTCAACATTAGATCCTTGGGGATCTTTCTAGAAATAGTAGGAGGGTTCTCTCTCTCTTCTTTCTATCTACAACAACATAGGTAGCGTAGAACACATGCAGGACATGAGACATGCAATTTTCTTTGGGTCAGCAACTTGTCTCAGTGGTGCAAACATGGGTAGATGGTCTTTGTCTCTACGGAAGTGCACAAAATATGGTAGACAACAGCAAGCTTTGAGTAATCATAGTTGCTACCCTGTGCAGACTATGGTGAGTAGTCTCTCTTTTTGTCTTTCTCTTCCTTGTCACTCCCTCTTTCTCTCTACAACAGTGTCATTCTAGGCGGTGCACATGGTTGGTGGAATGACAAAAGGTCTCTCTCATTTTCCTTTTGGCTCCCTGACATTCAAGTAGTCTTCCCCTCTTACATTGTACTAGCTATGGAAGAAGTGCTAGAAAGGTACTACCTTCCCTTGGCCATCTCTCTATCGTTTTCTCTCTCTTCTCATCTTTTGCAATGATCACTATCTTCTTGTCTAGCAATGGACACTATCAGTAGTCACGGATAGGCAGTGTTCCCAGATCTAGGGAAAATTCATTTCTTTTAGTTACTTATTGTATTGAAGATAATTATTTAATTTAAATTTCAGATTTCTTTTTAGTTTTTTATTTGCAAAAGGCCACGTAGCCCTCTCCAGCTAAGACTATTCCTAGGTTTCCATACCCATAGAGGAGGCACCCTAGGCAATAGTCTCCTAAAATGAGTTTTCTTTCCTAGCATTGATCCATTCAAAATTTATGCATCAATAAATAGCAACTATGGCCCAAGAGGCCAAAGCAACCAACCTAAGGCCAAAAACTAGACAACCTAGAGCACTGGATAATAACAAAACTTCCAACCCTAACACAAGAGCAACTAACCAGCCTACATCCTTAGTGGCCACAACATACACCCCATTGCCATTAAATCCCTCAAATTTGTTGGACCAATTGCTAAAAGTTGGGTACATCCAATACAAGAAAATGTCCAAGGATGCTCATAAGAAAACACAATAGATATTTCGACTACTAAGAAATCTTGCATCCTTAGCACCAAATGAGCCCCTAGTCCCAAGGCATTTTAGGTTGGATAGATTTAGCCACTACCACTAGTTGCTCGACCATAACACTAATTTTTACATAGCCTTGCAGGATGAGCTGCAAAGGATGATTAACAAAGGCAAGTTGGTACTTAACACTACTAACTTGGTTAGGCTTCAAAACTAGTCTATGAGGGTGTACAATGATCCTCTAAACATAGATGATGTCGGCTACATCATAAATGCTATCAACTTTGATGACAACCTAGAACTAGTGAAATGGCCATTCATGGTTTAGGTGCCCTTTGGTAGCACAAGGGTCTCCTTGGCCCCCATGAGTTTGAGGCTCCCTTTTGTCATTAGAGTGCCACCTCAAGCATCCACAACATCATTTGTCATTAAGGTCTCCTTGCAAGTTGCACCAACAATAATGGTTTAGCCACCCTTTGTTGTTCAAGTTCCACAGCATCCTAGATCCTTAGCTGCTTGAAACCTAATGGTGGCCAATGCATTGGTTCTTTCTTTTCCAAGGGGCAATCTCACTAGCAACATTAGCAAGCCCTTGAGGTGGCAACATAGGATACCTAATGAGCATCTCATAGACAAGATGGCTAGGAAACATCAAGACCAAAGAGTGCTAGGTCTGCCAAAACTAGTTCCCATATCTAGAGTCCTTATGGCAAAAATAATTGAAGAGGCCACAACAAGAAAACTACTAGAAAGCACTAAGGCCCCTTAGCAAACCAAGCAACCAAAGCCTAAGTTTCCTTCATGAGAGATCTATCTCTAAGAATGCATGGAAGAAGTCAATACCAAAAAAAGTGCAACTAATGGCAAAGACTTTGTGGATGTGTTAGCCCAAGTTAAGCAAGCACTTAAGCAAAAAAACACAACATTTAGCTTGTATTACCTCATCATAACATCATCTACCCACTGTGAAGAATTGGTGTAGATGTTAATGTCCATTCCTATTATAGAGGATAGCCCTATAGATGAGACCTCCATCCATGTAGTGATGTTGCCTCCTACATCACAAGAATCGAGTTTCACATCGCTAGCATTTCATGATGAGGTAGGTCAATCCTGAGAGGGGCAAGGTCATAACAGCTCCCATGTTCATCACCATATGTGTTGGGCAATTCAAGATTCATAGCGTGCACATTGATGATGGAGTAGTAAAAAATGTTATATCATACACCATTATAGATAAGCTAGGCATCTTGGATCAAATTAAGCCAATGAAAACCATGTGTCTACAATCCTTCAATGGGTTTTGCATCATCATTAGGGGCACTATCACCATAGCCTTTGTAGTAGAGCACCAATTCCCCACCATTGCTAAATTCATTATTGTAGAGGAGATGTTGGGCTTTAGCTTAATATTGGATAGACCTTGGCTATTCCAACTACAAGCTATTTTCTCTCCAATACCCCAAGAGTTCCACCTCCCGTATGAAGGTGGTGAAGTTATCATCCATGGTGATAACACTATCCCTTTGGCCATCAACAATATAGATATGAAGCAAGGGTTTGAAGTTGAATTTCTAGATGACACAATTATGGTAGATGATGAGGCACATGAGGTAGACACACTTGAAAAGACAAAATAAGCTAGTGACCTCCCGAAGGATGTCCTTTGGGTAGAATTACCCTTTGACATAGAGAGCAAAGGTTAAGAAGACTATCGGATAGTACAATCCAGAACCTACATGCCCCCTAACCCACATCAGGTTAGGAAGAAAATGCATGATTAAGGTACCCCTTAGCCAAAAATGTGCTAGGTGCCTACTTGCCTTTCACTTCTATGCACCATGTATTGTACCTTTTTCTTACATTGCATTTGTTTCGCATAGATTAGCATGGTATTATGTTACTTGCACGTAACTTGGTTACTTAGATTATGCACCTGTTTGCTTTTTTGTTACACATTTATTTACTTTTTTTACGCATTCATCTACTCTATTTATGCATTCACTCATTTAGCTAACCCTTTTGTAGTTATTATGTTGATGCATGAAAAATGTCAAAATTCATAGAAATTGTAAAAGTAAAAATCATAGAAAGTAAAGAGAGATAGTAGTACGTGGTCCAGAATGGCCTTAAACTATTTCTATGGCTTAGAATGGCCTCAAACTATGACCTTTAAACTATCCCAATAGCCCAAAATGATCCTAAACTATCATTGTGGCCTAGAATGGCCTAAAACTATTATTGTGGCCCAAAATGGCCTTAAACTATTACCTTTAATCCTCTCATTGTAGTCCAAAATGCCCTTAAACTACCACCTTGACCCGCTATAGCCTTAAAACTAGCAACACATGGCTTGAAATGGCCAAAAACTAGCATATACCCTCCCCCTATGGCCTTAAACATGCATGGGGCCCATCAAGGCTTTATGCTAAAAACACACTCACTATGGCCTGTAATGGTTGAGCATCACTATCATTGCTCAATTCTAGGATAGTGCATTAATTCTTCATGTAACAATGTTAGCATAGGTTACATTATAAGCATAGCAAATGTGATAAAGTCACCATATAGGGATAAAAGTTTATACATTACACTTAGCACATAATTATCCATAGAAATTGTAATATGAACAAAAATACATAGCATGAATAGCATCATATAGCAAAATGTAGCAAAAAAAAAAAAAGCTAGGTTGGAGGTACATCTAATCATGCTCAACTAGTAGTGCTAGGTGGGGGTGGAGGTTCTACTTCCTCCACTGGGTCATTGGGGCCTATAGCATCATCCGGTACTTACCACAACCAATAAAAAAATATGCACAATTAGTAATCAAGCATGCATTATACAAGCTAACTCAAAACATAAAAAGCATGAAAAACTAACTAACCTAGGAGGGTCCTACATCAATGAGTTCTAAAGGTAACTTTCCAAGGTTGACCTCCAAGCAATGGAAGATCTCGACTTCCAAAAGTTACGTCCAATCTTCTTGGCCAAAGTCAATACCTGCAAGGGTCTTTCCTTTGTCCATGATGATCCATGTAGGTGGCTTTATGAAAAATGTAGTAGAAGAGGCCTCTTCGGAGGGGGTGATAATCTATCTCATGAGAGAGTCACTCATGACTGTACTCTTCATGAATAATTCATATGCCTACTTCTAGTTGGTCACCTCAAGAAACATCTCAAGGTAGCAATGTTTGGTAAACTCCTCCTTGTACCATCACAGGTATGCATCATGCTCTTACTTTCACTGATGCTTGTGATTCTTTTGCATCTATCCCCACCAATAAACCTTTGTGCTATAATTATTCCAATCTTGATTATTTTGAGCAAGCAAATCCATTTGGAGCTGTTTCTCTACCAGTTCCCATGCAACCTCATTCTTACCTTTAAAAGCAATCAAATATCTAGCATACTCAATCTCAAAGGTATGCCAAGTGCCATATCCCCGTGATCTAGCCACTATGAAGTCATATCTAGATTGAAGATCCTTGATCTTCTCATCTTGGCTAGTCACCCTTTCTTATAGCTCATGCCTGTAAATTCACAACACCTTTGTAGAAGAAATCATGCACTTTTTCGATGTCTCATACATATGACAAGGCACCTAATCAACTTTGGGAGGAAGGTGAAGCAAGGTGTCCACCTTGGCCACGTTACTTGAATACCACTATAGCTTAAGACCTATAAGCATACAACAACCAATCAATATTAGTCAAAAACTAAGCATTTAAGTAGTAAACAAGATAACATAGAGTAGAATGACATTGCTCTCATACCTAGCTCTACATTTATTTGTAATAAGTAGTCCACCATGCCTTAACAATGCCTTCCATGAAGCCAAATTTATTTGGCATATCTACCCATAGTTCCATGTAGTAGGTAGATGTGAGACTGTTGGTAGGAATATCTAATACTATAATAAAATGATGCAATTAGCATATGGCCTAACAACTAAAGATACTAGGACAAACAAGGGAATATAGATGGCAATACAAGTTGATTACCTAACAAGCCCTTAGGTGTGAGTGCAAGGGGCTCACCTAGCCATGTACCATCAAACAAAGTGTCAAAATCACCCCCATCAGGGTGGAGCAACTCCTCTTCTTCTAATTGTTAGAGGGCCTCTACTACCTCATGAAGCTTATCTTCATGAGCCATCTCCTCCTTAGCTTGAGGAGGTGCTTCCTTCACTACCACCTTGATCGCTTCTCTTACAGTCCTCTCTTCTTTTCTTGCAATTGACACGCATGCAGATATAGCACATCATTAGCTAATCAAAAATATAGAAAAAGAAAAAAAAAACATAAAAATAATAATATATACATAAATGTAACTAAGGCATCTAAAACTCTACACATAGTAACCTACAACATCTACATGCAAGATTTGTGGCTTGATGCAAATCCTTTTGCCACCTAGCTTCCTAATCTTAGTGGTAGCTTCACTTAGGGACATGACCTCTTGATCTTGGCCTTAGATGGCCCCATCATCTCTACTATGTAGCAATTCATCTTGCTTACATCCTCAATGCCAACTGGAGGACCCTCACCCACACTATCACATGAATAATGTGAATGCCCCATGGGTTCCTTGGTCATTACTGATAATGACTCATCAATCTCCTATGGGGAATCTTGCATGAATTTGGTTGAAAACATATGCTTGATCCACAACTTGGAGAGCTACTCATGGTCTTGCACCACCAATCGTCCATCATCTTGCATGATCAAAAGCTCTACGAACCTTCATAGGTATCCTTTGAAGAATGCAAAATGGATGTGGGACCTCACCTAGAGGTTGAATCAAGGTTTAGAAATCTCTACATGTAGGCTAATGGCTATGTATGTGTTCCATTTGAACATGATACCATCTAGAAGCACCTCTTTTATCACCCATGACTATTTGACCCCTAAGATCTTTCCTTCGAAAAGCAACTTTGGAAAGGAATGAGCACGAAATAGAGGATAGAGCTTCCACACCTTAGGTACTATCACATATTTCATTGATATGCCTTTGGAAGATTGAGTGGCCCTCAACTAGTCCTTGATATCCTCTCTACATTCCACCTTCCTACTAGCCTTATCGACAATTGTTGAGCTGTCAGTAGGAATGCCAAAGAGATTAGCAAAGAAGGCTTTGCTGAGGTCTAGCACTACCATCACACCACGCACATGAGTGACAAGCTACTTAATGTTTCTACTAAAGAAGTTGATGATGGTAACCATTTCAGCCACTAAGATACCAAAACTAAGGGCCAAGAATAGGTCCATTAACCCAACATGTGTTAGCTGAGCCATTAACACATCTAGTGCTTTGTGGCATAGCTAGTGTTATGCATCCTCTACATCTTCATATTTCATGATGAGGGTGGCCTCTATGTGACTCGTGGTGACCACTATCACCTAGGCTAAGGCAACTACTATTGTAACACAAAGCAAAATAGTGTTAACATCATGCAAATGAGGCAAATTGAAAGGAATACACAAGCAAGCACATGAGCCAAAACATAGATATGTACATGGCACAAATGGGGTGTGAGATAGGAATGGTGTTACAAACACCTCCTTAGTTTCAATTTCACTAGCAGCCTACTCCTCATCTAACCAGTCATGGGTCTTGCATCACTCATAAGCTCTTCATTATTGAGAAATGTAGGCCTCCAGATGGTTCCCCACTTACTCAATCATGGTTGCTCAAACATTTTTGCATGATGAGAATACCTCCAAGGTAGTACAGGTTAAGGCTAGAGCATTTGCCTCATCATGCAAGCCCTCCTCATCAACTCTGAACCTAGCATTAACCATGAGCCATTAGTAATTTAACATGAGCGAGTAGCATAAAACACTATGAGATCCATAATAAAATTTACCCTTTGGCATAGTAGATGCTTCTAGGTGTGTTTTAGAATAAGGTATGCACCCCCTGTGTGATAGAAAGGATGTTGCTCTTATTGTAATAAGCAAACTCTATCATGTTCCATACCCTAGATAACTATTGAATATCCCTAGGACCTTTGGCTAAACCCCATGCCCCATCAATGTATGCAGTGGGCTCATCTAAGATTATCTTTAGGATGCTTTGGTTAGCCTTGAGTAACAACGTCTTAGTAATGGCACTAGCAGCCTTCACTACCAAGTGTGACCACATGATCACATTGAATTACTACAATAGGTATTCTAAGAACTCCTAAGATCCTTGCTAAAACCACATCACTTAATGGTCTACTCACATCTCTAGCATAGGTGTGTTAGGGATGGGTTCACTCATGCAGCATAGGATGCCCATAAGCTCAACCACTATCAGAACGGGCTTTAGTAGCACCTTACAATTGACAAGAAATAGGAAAAGCATTAGTATACATGCATAGATGTAAAATTTTGATATAAATATTATAAATTATTGACATAAATTAGAAAAAGGAAAATTTTGATGATACATCCTAGGGCCATATAAGTGTAGGAAATTTCTTCACTCATTCAATGCACCTGGCACTCACTAGGGTATAATATGTTTTTTACAGGCTTAGCACTACATTTTGCAAGTTTAGCATAATGCATAGTTAACATGATTTCTACTGACTCTAGAATACCCTAGTGGAGATTGTAGTCCAAAAAAAATAAACATTTTGGCAAACACTAGGCAAAACAAAATAGGTATTTTAGCAAACACTTAGCAAACTATGTTCTCAATGCATAGAGAGTGTAGTCCCATGGCCATGGAGAGCATAGTCTCCCCATGGTGTCATGCCCATCATGCCTAATTGGGCCCCACATTTCCCCCATCATTGTGGTAGGTCACACCTCTACTGCTTCCCACAAAACAAAAAAACAACAACACGTGCCTTGACATTAATCGTAGCTATAGCCCCTGTGGCCATGCCATGGAGTGTAATGGCAACCACAGCTCCCATGGCTACACCATGGTGCATAATGCCTGAGGTCCTAAGCTTTATTCCTGGAGACAAAAATAGAATGAAGAAAACATAGTAGAACCCTACCATTGCCATGTCCACCATAGTGTCCCCTCCCACCATTGCTGAGACCTTAGCAGTGACCATAGTCACGTTGCATGGAGTGCGATGGTGGCCATGGCCCCCATGGCTACATCATGATGTGTGATGCATGAGACATTAACCCTTGAACCTCTTAGAAACAAAAAAATACATAGAAAAATAAAATGATGAAAAAACATACGATGTACAATGATAGCCATAGTTCCCTACAGTTGCACCACATTGCGCAATCATGGCCATGCCTCTTGTGACTGCACCACGACATGTGTCGGGAGGGTCCCTAAGCCCCACAACCCCCAAACCCTGCAAAATGCTCAACCCCTATAGCCCTCAAAACCTTGCATGTGCTGAAACCCTATGTGCACCCCAATATATGTGCAACCATGCTATTTAGTGTGGTACAAAAAACCCACCTATGTAGGAATCTTCCTGTACAAAAAAACCCTCACATGTAGTGACTCCTTGCCACCATGCCCTCCCTGCTACCATGCCATCCTACAAATAGCACATAGCCATGGTAGCCATTGCCATAGTAGGATGCATGGGTGTTGCTATGGGACTACACTTCCTAAAGCCTTAAAACCCTCAATAAATCAGAAAAAAAGAAATAGAAAACAAAGAAAAAAGAGGATAGCATAGTTGATGTAACTAGTTTATGTGGATGGCCTCCTTTCTTCTATGTGCACCTACAACAGGTAGCTCAATAGTCTCTCTCCCTCGGCAATGTTTACTGGCCCTAGGTGAAGGTGTTGACTCTAGCATGTCATCCTTCCTCTAGCTACACTCTCCATTAAGAGCAAAGGTAGAAAAATTAGCAATATTATGCTCCAAATGTTGTGGTGAAATGGAAAAAATGATAAGTTACTATGGTAAAATTGTGCTTATAACCCCTCTTAGGGTCATTTAATGATCCACCAATCTAGGACTATGCTCCACACCAAATGCCCAGTGGAGAGCATAGTTGGGTGAGAGTGTAGTCATCCATAGTTAGTCCAAAAAGATGATTTTTCGTCCCCCTACAAACATGTAAGCCAGTTCCATTCCCTAAGAATGACTAGCTCTCTCTAGAATAGCATGTTTGGTGTATTCATAGTCTACTAAGACCTAAAACTAGGATGCATATGGCCTGTTGAGGCCCAAAATTAGCACAAAAATCTTTACCTTCCATAGTAACTTAAATGCATATTTAAGTAAATTTAATTACATTACTTTTTCCATTTGTGCATATTAACTTTAGAAATAGGTGCCACTTGACATTTTTTTGGTTCATTTCATAGGAACACGACATGGCTATGCAGGAGCAGATCTTCTTACCTTTGGTCCTCATAGGGCCTCGTGGTGACATTAAGTGATGCAATGACCCTCATTGCCTAGACCTTGAGCCTATAGCCTACAATGAGTGCATAGCATCCGTAGAGACACCACTAGATTGGCCAGACCATCTAGTTAATTCCCTCAACCTAGAGGTAGGGGATGTCATAGAGGATCCCCTTCTCAAGATCCTTGTGGCAACACATAATGATGAGGAGAAAACACTAAAATTAAGCTCCTCGCTAGAATCTTACTATGTTAAATAAATCACTAGAGTACTTGATGATAACATAATTCATATGAGGACATGTTGGGTCTAGATCCTTGGTTATTCTAACATAACATCATCCTGTTTGCATCAAACCAGTTAAGTAGAAAGTGCACTAGGTCAGACCTAAGGTGGCATTGGCAATCTATGATGAGATCACCAAGCTTTACAAAACTAGTTTCATCCAAGCTATTGACTATGTAGACTAGGTCTCCAACATTGTAGTTGTACATAAGAAAAATGGAAGTATATGCATTTGCATAGACTTCTGGGACCTAAACAAGGTAACCATCAAAGACAATTTCTCATTGCCTAGTATTGATCAATTAATTGATACCATGGTTGGACATTCCTTGTTGTCCTTCATGGATGGGTTCTTGAGCTACAACTAGATTAGGATGAACCCTAAGCACTAGTTCAGCATAACTTGNGGGTAGGATGCTTGGCTTTATAGTATTTGAAGCAGGTATATGCATAGATCTTGACAAGGTTGAGGCCATAACCAATTTAGCATCATCGACTAACCTTAATGAGCTACAAGACTTGTAGGGTAGAATATAATTTATATGCATGTTTATCACCCAGATAATTGAGAAGTTGTAATCAATGCAACATTTGCTCAAGAAAGGAGCCCACTTCAAGTGGATAGTTGAATGTCAAAAAACATTTCACAAAATTAAGCAAGAGTTAGCACAACTACCTAGGGTTCACCCTCCATAATAAGATAAGCCTTTTTATATCTATCTTGTTACTTCCAACCTGTCCATCACTTCTCTACTTTGTCAAAAGTAAGATGATGGCATAGAGGTCTCGATCTACTACCTAAGCCATGCATTAGTAGCCCATGAAACGAGATACAATGATGTGGAGAAGTATTGCCTTTCCCTAGTCTTGTCACTAAGAAGGGAAGGAATTAACTCTTCTATAGCCAAGTTAACATCATTTGCAAGAACAACATACTTCGAGCTATAACAAAAAATATTTATGAAAGTAGTTACATTGCATGGTGGAAAGTAATAATGATAGAGTTTGACCTACATTATGTTATGCAATCCTCAATGAAAGGTTAAGCTATAGCCAGACAACTTATGGCTTCACTAGTAGATGATCAAGCTACCATAGACTCTAAGTTTCTAGATGAGCACATTAGTAGCATTAGCCAAGTACCTAATAACTATGAGGCACTCACATTTTGATAGAGCCTCAACCTCTTGAGGGGGAGTGCTACTGCTATTATCATGTTTCCCTTTGGGGAGATCTGATCTTTTGCATATCATTGTGCATTTCCTTGCACCAACAATGTTTCAGAGTATGAATGTCTCCTTTGAGGCATCCTTGCAGCATGTGACCTAGGGATTCAACACATAGTAATCTGAGGTGATTTACAACTAGTGGTGAATCAAGTAATAGAATTCTATGCTTGTAAAGCATAACACTTATAGCCTTATTGTGACTTGGCAAGACACTTACTCCAACACTTTGTAGTTACTAATGTCCAACATGTCCCTTGAAGCAAAAATGTCATTACTGATGCACTTGCAACATTAGCCCTTAGCATAGTGCCTAGAAAGTTCAACACATTATCCACCTCAGTCGAAAATTACATTGCACCTATCATGCAAACCATCGAAGATGTATGCATAGCCATAGTCAACACCACCCATGCAAAATAGTGGTATGGCAATATCAAGGTGTACATTCTATAAGGTGAGCCTTTGCAACACTTAACTGCTACTCAAAAGGATGTAGTACAAAAATGTTTGCAGTAGTACATCATCATAGGAGATAACAAGTTATGTTGTAGATCCTACGATTGCATACTACTAACTTGCATAAGCAAAAATGAAGCAAAAACAATCATTTATCAGGTCCATGAAGGATTGTGCAGAGCTCACATAGCACCTAGGACAATGGCTGCAAAAATTAGATAGCTAGGCTACTATTGGCCCTACATGGAAAGTAATTGTGTCTCGAAATTCAAAACATGTAACACTTATCAATGGCATAGTAACCTATTACATGTGTCACCAATTGAATTGCATACAACTTAAATCATGTGGTCATTTTAACACTAGGGCCTAAACATCATCAGACCCATAACACCTAAGTCATTCCCAGGGAATAGCTTCATAATAATCATAATGAAATACTTTACCAAGTGGGTTGAAGATATTCCCCTTGGGAAGATGACATTGTAGTAGGTTTGCAAGTTCATGTTGGACAACACAGTGACCCGTTTCAGCTTGCCCATGACCATAGTGATAGACAATGAACCATAATTTAGTAGTACTAAAATGAAAGCCTTTTGTGAGCACTTTGGCATCAAACTCTCCTTTTCATTAGCATACTACCCTCAAAAAAATGACCAAGAAGAGGCCACCAATAAGGTCATCATCAACCTCCTCAAGAAGATTCTAAGCAACAACAAACAATGAGGGCATGAGTAGCTAGTCTACACACTTTGGGCCTACCACATGATGCATCAAATAGGAATAGGTATGATGCCTTATAACCTCATCTATAGATTTGAAGTAGTTTTACCACTTGAATTGTAGGTTCCATCACTTTAGGTAATCCTCTCAAACTTCATAAATGAAGGTTATAATAACAAGTTGAGAACCATAGACCTTGACTTAATAGAGGAGAAGTGCATGTGTACACTTGATTGCATTGAGTGGTATTAAGAAAGGCAATGGAAAAAGCATCATCACAACTAGCAGTATTGCTCGATTAGGAAAGGGGACCTAGTTCTTAAGGTTGTTTTCAAACCCATGGATAAATTCTCAGCTAACTATGAAGGGCCTTTCCTAGTCACTAAGGCCTACAACAATGAAGCATTCAAGCTTGCTGATCAAGATGGAAATGAGTTTGCCAATCCATTAAACCATTCACACTTGAAGCCATAATATATCTAGCATGAAACACCTCATGACATGAAGCAAGGTAAGCATTTATTCTCTATGATATTAAAATGGCATAGAGGTCTGCTATGACTATAAACTAACACAACATTCATCTACTATGATGTTAAATTGGCATAGAGGTATACTATGACTATAAACTAGCACAACATTTGTTTACTATAATGTTAAACTGGCATAGAGTTCCACTATGACTATAAAATAACACATAATTTATTTAATATGATGTTAAACTAGCACAACATTCATATGCTATGATGCTAAACTAGCACAGCTCATCCTTGGGTTATGACATTAAACTAGCATAATGTGTCCACCATGATGTTAAGCTAGTAGTCTACCATGACTTTAAAGTGGCACAAAATGGTCTACCAGGAACTTAAAATAAATCCATGATCTACCAAGACTTTAAATTGAGTTCATGATTAGTCATTAATAACACTTTTCATGATTTTGCAAGCAAGCTAGCAAGCATAACCATTTTCTTCCTTCTACATCAGGTAAGCAAACACACTACAATTCCAAAATAAAGCACTTGCAATCTATGCAATTTGTGTAGTTGATGTGGCCTTCTAAATTTTATCATTTTTAGTCCATTTGCATTTATGTATTGTGTTATTTTCTTATCTTCTCAAAGTTTTGTTTGTAGGATGAAGCCTCAAGCGGTCATGCAAAGGCACATCTCATCATAGTAGCAAGTCACCACATCACTCTAATGTGCATGATTGGACTAGTTAAACATCTCAAGAGTGCATATACCTATTATCTTGTTATATCCTATTCACATCTACTCCTATATCCCGATACCCTTCCATCTCTTACATAACAAATATTGTAAACCTTTTTGACACTCATGTGTTATGACCACATGGCATGCTCTCTAAGTCAAACTGCATAGCTTAAGGTAGACATAACATAAATCATCCTATGGGAAGCCTTGGTTGGATGATCAAAGCCTAGGGAAATGTAACATAATTCATCCTAGGGAGGAAACACCTATTGTATAGATGTGATGTAGTTTCACAAATAATAATGCAAACCCCATCTAGTGACATGTAATTCACTTGATGAAAAGCACTTCATAGCAAGCATTTAGTACCATGTAGAAGCCAAAGAAGGTTCACCCCATCAAAAAGTAAAAAAAGAGGGAAAAACATGTCCCCAAGCAACCTAGCAATAAAGCAATTTTGTAGCCAGCCCAACCTTGAACCTACACCTTAACTCTCTAACAAGCACTTCGATGAGAGGCCAATGTTTTCAAGGGCAAGCCACCCTAGTGCCATGGTGACCACTAGCCTTGATGTCCTTGCTTCATAACATGTTGTTTTCAACTCATCTTTCCTTTTATCCTAAGCACATCATGTATGCCTTTTACTTCCACTTCTCACCTACTATTTAGCATACCACTATCCATAGTATTCTTGAGTATGGTGCAATGATATCAGATCACTCATGGAAAAGTAATGTTGGTGCCAGGTCTATTATGGTGTTTTGCTATTCTTTGTTGATGTTTGTAAGGCCACTCCTCTAGATGTCGATAAAGAGGAAGTAATGAAACACCACCAAATTCAAACTATGGCATCCCAACTACAAATTGTTCTAAGTGTTGGGACTATGCTCTCCCCTAGTTGGGAGCGTAGTTAACCTTTCATGAAGAATGTAGTTAGCATGAAAGCTATTTTTGCAAATTTTTTTGAAGTGTTGAGACTATGCTTTCCCCTAGATGAGAGCATAGTTAGCCTCCTGTGGATAGCATAGTCAGCATGAAGACCAAGTTTTTGTAATTTTTTCAAAGTGTTGAGACTATGCTCTTCCCTAGTTGGGAGCATAGTCAGCCTCTTGTGGAGAGCATAGTCAACACATGGCCATTCTTTGTAATTTTTTTTTTAAATGTGAAACTATGCTCTCCTCCAGTCTAGAGTGTAGTTAAGTGTAGTTAGCCAAAATAGTCTCTAGTAGCCTCCATAGCATAACAATGCCACTTAGCTTAGCTCCAACTCACCTTTAGCAAGCATAGTTAGCAAAATGATCCTTTTATATAGTCCATTTTTTCCCAAAAATTATAACTATGCTCGACCCCATGCGAGAGTGTGGAGAGCATAGTCCTAGAGTGTAGTCTCCAAGTTTCATTCCTTTTAGGTACCTTGCAATCCTCTCAGCACATGCACATGCAGTTCGTAGCATATTCATAGTCTCATAGTCTCATAGACGCTGGCAAGGCATAGCAAAGCATAATACCATTAGCCCCAGCAATACACCACAAGAATAGTGACTACACTGAGCATAGTTCAAATCATTCCCTCTACCACATGGCAGCCATCCCACATCTTCCACTAACCTTAAACCTATAAATAGT
The DNA here is from genome assembly GCA_015680685.1 of Gnetum montanum. Classification (NCBI taxonomy): domain Eukaryota; kingdom Viridiplantae; phylum Streptophyta; class Gnetopsida; order Gnetales; family Gnetaceae; genus Gnetum; species Gnetum montanum. The sequence goes on along the minus strand of MNCI01003605.1, from coordinate 444,322 downwards.
CACACCCTCAACATTTTTGGCGTTGGCTATTTTTTGTCTTGGGCAAATCTAAGGAGTGCTTAGGAGAAAATCAAAGGCATTTTGGCAAGCCAAGAAGAGGTGAAGTTGCAAACTACCAGAGACCCTCATAGCCAATGGAACACCATAGTGGCCAACTTGATAGATGCAGACACCTTGGCAGAATGTCAGTCTTCATGACTAAACACCTCAAAGATTGTGACTACACTATCTACTATGCCTATTCTACACCATGTACCTTCTAACCCCCTTTAGTGTTAACTATGCTTAACTTCATTTTGGATGGTGTTTTGCTTCTCTCTCTCTCTCTTTCTCTTTCTCTCTCTTTTCATTTTTTTGCACGTGCATTTTTCACTATTTTACCGCATAGCTATGCCTAAAACTACACTTAGGTGGTGGCCTACATGCATTGACATTTCCTACTTGATTGGAAATTTTAACTACACTACCCCCCTTAGGCACTTGTAACTATGCTTGACATCATTGGCACCATAAACACCTTTAACACTACAAACATTACCTGCACACTTAACACCATTTTGCATCAGCACTATGGCTAACCATGTTGCACCCTCATTGCATTTGCTAAGTCACTATTTGATTAGCTAGACCATTTAGGGAACCCCATCTCCACCTCTAGCAAGCCCTTGCATGGGTTTAGGGTTAGGCTATGCACACATGGACCTCAGTGTTCTAGCCATCAAAGTTTTTGGTCATTACAACTATGAGCACTCACTAACTATTTTGTAATACTACAAAACAAAACTGCAAGAGTTTGGCTACTCTATTGATAAAAATTAAGCCAAAACCATGTGCACAAGCACTATATTTATATGTTGGCACACATGCTATGATATCAGATATCCAACATTACTTCTTGGACCCCAATATTGAGTATATGATATTAGAGCCAGACATAATATAGTTCATCATACTCCCATGACTGAATGAAAACTTGTCCTCAAGTGAACAAAAGAAGGAATAAGTCTCTTACAAAATATTAGGAAGGTATGGGATTACTGATTAATGCTAACTATTGATTGACTCTAAGTGCCACATTATAAAATTTTATTCTAGTGGATGCATAAAAAATGATAGAGTGACAAAAAGACTAGATAGACATTGAAGATTACAAAATTTGTAGAGGTCTTTAAGAATCCACTATAGATTATTCTTCTTATTGCTATTGAAGTGGATACTCTCCAAAGCAAGTGCATGCCATTAATGCCCTTATATGCCCTCATACTTAGGAGTTCATAGGCACCAAAGATGATTAATGAGCATGGACCATTAAAAATCAAATCCACAAGAGAGATCATTAAAGGATTAGGACATACAAAAGGAGACACATTAATTAACCATGATTGTAGGTAATGAGATGGTGGATGATAAGATTTGAGTTATGGAAGAGAGATAGACTGGAAATGGATTCTCACATCCTGTTCATACAAAGTCCTTGTGGAATGTGTGGTTAATGTGACTTGATATTATCCAATCTTTAGTTGAAACCAAGTCCATCCACTTTCAGTAACTTCACATTGGCACATTTAGACCATTCAACTATCTAGAGTCATGAACAACCCCAAAGATCAACCACCATTTTAAAAAGAGAAGAAAAGAGAAGCAAGAAGTTAGGAAGGACCTTAGTTAAAGGGCTGCTTTCAGGCATGGTTACATGTCTTTCTAACCTCATAACTAGTGCTTGTAGCCCATTATTTTATCTAAGGGATGTGCTTTGAATTCCCATGTTTTTTTTTCCAAGGGAACATAGCATGCAAAGACATAATTTTTGTTTATGATTGACATTAGGAATGATGAGAGATTAATGAGAATATCCATACAACTTAAGAAAGTAGTCCAATACAAAAGGTGATAAGTCCACTTGAAGTCACATCCTTGTGTATTTCATTTAATTCTAAGTTTGTTAAGTATCAAGATCACTAATTCTTTTATAGGTTTTCATTAAAAAAAGACCTCGTGCTTTCAAGATGAGAGAACTTCATGGAGTTAAGTGCAATGAATGGATGATGTGAGCTCATTGCTTGATACCAAATGAAAATCAATGTTCCATTAATTAATTTCATAATCTAAAAATGAAATCTAGTTATTGAATAATCAATCCAGACATGAAGTATAGTTCAATTGAACTTCTAATAATTAGTAACCATATTAAGCACAAAACTCTTGATGAGCAATAAAGAATAAAACACATGTAAGAAAAACTAAACAAGGAAAAATATATAAAAGAAGTTGTAAAATATTCAAAAAAAGGTGAAAATGTATAAAGAATGGTGTAAAACAAAAAGTTTAAAAAATTGAGTAACCATCACAGAAACTTAGCATGAATGGCCATCTTCTCCATGGCTAAGTTGAAAGGAGGATATTTGAAAGATAGAATCTTCTTGGCCATTAGTTGAGTTGCCACTGGCTATTGGTAATTCTAGGAAAGCTTTGACTTGTTGCATGTTGACTAGTAATTGTTTATCTAGGCTAGAAGGATGGTAAATTTTCATGACTCCAAATGGAAAAGTTGTACAGATAATATAAAGTCCTCCCCATAGTATTTGGAATTTTGTGTGTTGAGGTACATGTATGGGGTTCTAGTAGAAAACCTTATCTCCTAGTTGGAATTTAAGTTTCCTTATCCTTAGGTCATGGCATTATTTGGTATGTGCCTTGTGCACTTCATTCAAAGACAAGACTACTAATCAAATTTTGTCTAGCATGTTTAAGTTCATTAATTGTTCTCTTTAGGCTAAACTCAAATCAAGGTTAAGTTCAAAGGTTGTTGAATGTGTAGAGAGCGTTGCTTGAATAGGAAGAGTCAGAAGTTTCTTGTATCCTAACTCATAAGGGGAATAATTGATAAGAAGTTTCTATGTTGATCGATAAGCCCAAAAAGCATCATTGAGTTTTGTACTCCAATATTTCTTATATTTACTAACTATAAGAAATATAAGAAATATATTTACTCCTATTCTTTTTACATTTCTTTTTACTATATTGAGTTTTGGGGGTACTCCAATATATTTACTATTCTAGTTATTTTCCTATTCTTAACTTTTGCTTGACTGTTAGCTTAAGGGTTGTATGGAGTGATGAGTTTGTGTTCTACCCCCAAAAAGTTGCCTAAGTTTCTGAAAAGTTGCACATGTGAAATTTGTTTCATTATCAAAAATTAATACCCTTGGCACATTGATGAGCTAGGAAAAATTCGATGCTAGATACCTTTAATAATTATCTTTCGTTGTAGAGAAGTCATCTCATCTATGATGGACTCGTGAGTTGTATCCCATAGAGAAACAATTCAAAAGTCAAAAGATCATCTAGACAATAAATGGTCAGAATCCAAACAAATTCCATACTTATGACTGTCACCCATTAGTAAAAACTTAAATTATCTCCCTAACTTCTAATATTCTATTCTAAGAGTGAAAATTAATATTAAATAAAATTGAAATCATAAATACAAGCATAGATTATGAAAATTATAAGGAAGACTTCACCTAATATGTGATTTTGCTTTCTTGTTTCCATGGAGCAACCTCAACAGCCTGATAATGGACTTTTATGGTTTATAGTTGCCAAAAGCTCAACGAATCCTCACCTAACAATTTCCAAGAGAATTGACTTCAACTTGATGTAGGTTTGCTTAGGTATCAATCTTGGTGCCCCTTTGGTTTCACCAAGTTCCCATCGGTTCACTGGTGCCCAATGAATGCACGTTCGGTTGCACATTCAATGCTAGTATTTATACTAGAAAATGTTTTAAAACAAGTATATTAATAATAGATGGATTCGGAAGAATCCGATACCGATCCATGATAATCGGTGTAACTGCCAAGTTTGGCATTCTAATATCTTCGATTTCAATCCTACTCCAAATACTGCGGCAGCAGGCTTCTTCCAAAACCTTTGCGCACAGTGCAGCAAACTCTGGAACCCTCACGCCAATTGGATGGGTTTCATCGCCGTCGTGCTAGCACCGCAACAGTGTGTAAGTTGGTCATCCTCCTGCAATGCAACCATCATCTGGCTAGCCCAATCGCTGCCCATGTGGATGACTGACTCGTCATTGATCATGGCTGCTATATATTTATCGCGTCTTGATCAGATAAATGATAAATCCAATTCTGTCACCATCTCACATGTAATGCCCATTGCAGTGTCAAAAACAATGTTAAGTGGAAAGTGAATATTGTGCAAATAAACTGCTGAATCCACAATGCGAAAAGTTACGAACACAGTGTTTTCATGTTTTCTCTGACCTTTGATAGTCAAATCTCTGCTACGCTTATCCTAAGGGTTGGTTTCATTTTCCAAGGAATCATCCACATGTTCACAACCGTCATCAGCATTAGCATTAGTATTCAGAGAAATATCAACCCTAATTGCATCTTCTGGCGACATAGACTTCCTAGAACTATATTCCTCTCTCACTGTTGCCAATTGCTCCCTGGGATAATCTGTTTCATGAATATAGGACCAAAGCACATTATTCAAGAATTCATCCTGAAGAAAAAGATCCCTCAACAATTCTTTACAAGGAAACTGGCTGGAAGCTGAAGCTATGCAATTTTCAACAAATTCTCCAACTTCAGGATCCTTAACTTTCTCCAAGGCAGCAGGTTTTATGCCCACAGTGATCTTTTTGTAAATCTGAGCAGTGTTTGTAGATTCCCTGGATAATCTTCTCAATATCATGGTGGAAGGCAGCCCCGACGCCCAACCACACAGGTAGATGAAACCTGGTCTGCATCCAAACGAAAATCCAGGAAATGGCCCTGAGCGACGCGATGCCGCAATTGGGCTTCCTCTTGCTGAGCCTGCTGCCGATGGATGTCGTGCCTGGGACCGTAGCATATGCGCCTCACCTCCACATCACGTCTGCTGGGATCCAACGATACGCAGTCGTCTTGCATTGCCACATTGACATCCAAAATGCGTACGTGCGAGGACTCAACGACGTGAATGCCGTCGGTGTTGGGCTGTCGGCGGGAGTCCTTATGGTAATATAGTAGCCTGCGGTTTTCTCGCTTCTTGAATATGGCTGTCGTCCAGCAGAATGGAGCCATCACAACCCTGAACAAAGCAGTCATGGAGGTGCAAGCGCAGCAACGAGGCGCCCATCCGCGGCTGCGTGAAAACAGTGGCAGAGACGGCCATTGATACAGTTCTCTCAACGCCGGGGCATGTGGCCGTGTAGAAGTTTGGCCGTAGACGTACTATCTGCGCGGATAAAGCAGAGGTTCTGCAATTGCCTATCTACTTCGAAACGTTGCCATTAAGGCTGTGGTTATTGGCGAAGGCTGGAAAGATTACCCAGCTCCGGTGGGATACTACCATAGAAGGAGTTTTACCCGAGAGCAAGCTTGGTGAGGCTGCGCATGTGGCCAGAGATGAAGGAAGAAACGCGGTGAGACGGTTGTGTTTCAGGGACAGCAGCGTAAGATTGTGCAGCAAGTCAAATCCATCGGGGAGAGGTCCGACGTCTACAACAGTTGATCATGGTAGTGGCCACGCCAGCGGAGCGCTATTAACCAAGTTGTTGCCCTAATTCCAAAGTTCAATGTTCATATAGTTTATAATATATAATTATAATTACATTAATATAATATATAATGTTTTTATATATTTTACACACACATATATACTTATATATAATATATCATATTAATTAAACTAAAATAAAATAAACCAATAAACTAATACTCACTACTAAACTAAAATAAACATTAATTAACAATATAAAATCAATTGAAATGCATGCTTTTGACAAGGATACTTATTAAAAATTGAACCAATTTTGGGGTTTAACACACACCAACCTCTTTACCATATTTTGTTGTACAAACTATGCCACCATAGAGGATGAACAATCAGAGACAACGACAGCTTTAGCTCACTTGGTGTAGTAGTCAACTATGATGATGATGTACACCTTTTCATTGGACATGGGGTTGATGGACCCAATGAAATCAATGCCCCAAAGATCGAAAGGCTTTAGTGGTTATATCCACTATTAGGGCCCTTTCATCCGTGTAATCATCCCTCCATCTCTTTGGCATCGACGTCGAGATTGTTTGAATTGAGAGCTCATAAGATTCAAAGGTTGATAGAGTAGGTAGCAAAAGGAGAAGATGAGTTGCAAAAAGGGAAAGTGTAAAAGAGTATAATAGAGATCCTTCCATACAGAAACAAAAGGTTAGATTTTGTGATGAGGAGAAGTCAACACTTGATGAAGTGATAAACAGGAAACCTTGCCCATTTAAAAATATATTTTTGATGTTTCAACAAAGGTTGATATATTATGGGACTCTTTGGATGAAAAATCCCAAACTACTATGAAGACTTTTGAAGAATCTAAAGAGAAAAATAGTGATCATAACTGCATGAGGCAAAAAAAAAAAAAAAAGCTGAGCGTGCCTCCTAGAAAGGTAAGGGCAAATCTGCTACAATAGAACATTCAAAGATGATACTAGTTGTGCCATTTGTCAATATGAACATTTGAAGGGATGCTTCCTTGTAATGTCACACTTAGAAGAGTCTGGGGTGTACACATTAAATCCATGACTAGAAAGGAGGCAAGCACCTAGACGATTGTTTTATCCTCAAGGTAATTTGAGGTAGTTCCACTAGCACCAACAAGCATATTATCCAAGCAGAGCTTCATCAAAAGCATATGAGCAATACCAACAATGGCACCAACCACAATCATGAGAAATTTCACCAGCAAGACAACAATACCCTTATAAGTAACCATATCCACATGGGTATTATGTTCAACAACCCATCTCTCTAAGAAGTTCTGCAAGCCACACCTCATTTCAGCATCACTAGTATCCTCCAGAGTACCATTGAACACATTCATACTTACTTGAGGGAAGAATCATTATCCATACCACCCTCTACATCTGTCGACACACATCCCTTCAACCTTAACCTAGTTACCTCCTACTCCATCCACGTTGGGCAAAATTCTCCCATAGCCACATTAATGAAATTCTACAAGGGTTGTACATTTATAACCAGCCTTCCAACTGAGTGATTTGGATAATCATTTCAACAAATGATCCTTCTTCTAACCTAGTAGTCCTCCCAAACCCTTATTATAACCTTGTATCTCCAACACCCTCATCCTCTGAATCAAACATATTCAAGTACCCTTCAAATGAAGTGCTACCTCAAATCCACATTGTAATGCTAACTCATGATGTTTCCAATTGGATCAAGTCTGGTAATCTTCCAATAAAAAAATCTAACCCAGAAAGTCCTCTCATTTACTTGCAGATTGTTAGACATGTGCCATGCAAGGCTCTTCTTCATTTTGGTTTCAATGTTAATCACATCTCCCTTGACATGTAAAAAGCTTGGAACCTACCACGTCTCAAGAAGAGCAATATCCCTTTAGAATTGGTAGAACAATCAATCACTATTCCTTTAGGATTAGTGGAAGACATTGTGACCATAGTCTATGGGTGGTTTTATCCTGTTGACTTTCTAGTAATCAAGGCTGAAAACTACAAAGGTGACTTCTCCATCATTAAGGGAAGGGCCTAGTTAAGCATAGTAGAAGCACATATGGGTATAAGGAACCTCTCCTTGGAAATCTCTAAGGAAAATGAATTTTCAATTGTGTGTAAAATATGTGATCCATCAAGAGTACATTCATTAAAGCATGCAATTAATGTGCACATGAAAAAGATATTCAAAGGTATCTACATGCAGCAACCACAAAATAGGAGGGCACCCAGTGGCTGATAGCTAACTCTGATAGTAGCACACTATGCATGGAACCAAATAAGAGCCTAACATATGCCTATGTCGAAAGCATGGATGAACTTGAGCAAGTTCATCACCAACTCTATAACGATGAAGAAAATGATGAAACCTACTAGGGAGAGTTTGAAATCCCTAATAATTTCAAGCAAGACCCCTATATTTAAAAATTGTACTGGTTGGCATGAAATACACATTTTTAAATAATGGTAAGTAGGTCATAATCAATGTAAATATTTCTCTAGAATAAAAAGATAAGCTATTGCAAGTTAATAAGTGGGCAATAGCCTTTGCTTGGTCATATCTTGAACTAATAGGAATTAATCCAAGGATATGTTAGCATCGCATCTATACTAACCCAACCATGAAGCCAAGAAGGTAGTCGTAGAGGTAGCTAAATACCAAATTGAAGCAGATCATCAAGGAGAAAATAGAACAACTCCTCAAGGTAGGGTTCATCTATGCCATCATAGATAGTGAGTAGATTAGCCCATTCATCATTGTGCTAAGGAAAGGTGGCAAGTGATGGATCTACATTGACTTTAGGCTATTAAATATGGCAACATTTAAAGATTATTTTCCATTGCCATTTGTGGCTCAAGTGTTGGACACCATATCTGCACATTGCTATTATAGCATCTTGGATGGTTATAGTGGCTATAACCAAATCCAAATTGCACTAGAAGATTAGACCAAGACAACATTAATGAGTCCCTAGGGGACTTTTATATATTGTAAGATTCCATTTGGTCTATGCAATGCCCCTACAATGTTCTAATGCCTGGCCCTAAGTATTTTCCAACAACAAATTAGTAGTGGGGTAGAAGTCTTTATAGATGATTTTTTTACTTATGGGGCTACATTTGAGAAAGCCTTGTATTGCCTTGAGTAGGTATTAAAAATATGTGTTGAAAAAAACCTTAGGCTCAATTGGTAGAAACGCCATCTAATGGTCTAAGAAGGCATAGTATTGGGGCATAAAATTACTCAAACAAGGATTGAGGTACACCTAGAAAAGATAAGGGTCATCCAATGAATTACACATCAACTAGAGATAGTCAAAGATGTCAAATCATTCTTTGGACACATTGGCTACTACTGACATTTCATAGAGAATTTCTCTATGATTGTAAAGTCATTGGTTGAACTTACAAAGAAAGATGCTCCATTTGTTTGGACCAAGGATTACCATTATGGCCAACCTTACCTATGCTATCACATGGGGCCATGATCAACAAGACTATCCTATAAAATTATATACCATTTCACCAAGTAATGTTAATGTGTAAGAAGGTGGAACGATGTGCAAGGAGGTGAAACATCACTAGTAGGAAACTATAAAGTAGAGAATGAAGACGATGTTATGGAGGGGGGGAAGCAATGCCCTCCTTAGCAAATCAAGCTCTCTTCTTGAACAACTATGTCTCTCTCTATTGAGGTGCACACAGATGGGTAGGGGATCTCTAGGGGCTAAAAAACTAGTGGACAATGATTTTCTCTCTTTCTCTACTCCTATTTTTCTTGGGGCAACAATGTCGCAGCTGACATGCATGGATGATGGGTGTAGTAGGCAAGTTCTACATTCTTTTTTTTTATTCTTGGTAATGGTCCAACAATAGTCAGCAATGGCAAAGCTACATGAACGATGATCAACAATCTCAGTAGGAAACCAAGAGGCAGTGGTTTTCTTNTCTCTCTCTCTCTCTCTCTCTCTCTCTCTCTCTCTCTCTCTCTATTTTGCTATTGTAGTAGTTGACAACAGTAATTGTAAGCGTAAGTTCTATAGTTTCATTCTATTTTTAGCAAGTGATGCATCCGTGGAAGGGTTCTCCAAACAAGGACAAATTTTCCTCTCTCATGCTAGTGATGGGGCACATTCTGTCTAGGCATCAAAGACATGTTAGCAAGCCCCTTCATCCAACCTCTTCTCTCTCTCTTCCTCCTTTGGCAGCTACAGGTAGTGTTGGTTGTGGCAATCTCTACAAAAGACTAGTTGTGAATGGTAGTAGCAACCAAGAAGCAGGGAAAATTTGTTTTAGTTTCCTTTCATATTCTTGATTTTGAAACACTCATTTCAATTAAAATTTTCATGTTTTTACTATTTTCAAAAGGCCATGTAGCCCTCTCTAGCTAAAACTATTTTCAGTTTTCTATACCCATATGGGAGGTGCCCTAGGCAATAGTCTCCACAAAATATTTTTTCCCTAGGTGTTGGTGCGACCAAAATTTATGCATCAATACCTTTTGGTGCTAGGAGGGCCTTTCTCCCACCTTTTGTTTATCAGCCCTTCTTGCCATTTTCTTATGGTTATTTTATTTTTTAATCCTATCTTGGAACCTATTGATTTTTTTAAAACCTTTGTCTTCAAACCCTTTATTTTTTTCCTTTCTATGCTTCTCATTTTTGAAAATTATTATTATCAAAATATTCTTTTTATAACCCTCATTTCCCAGTTCCATTTTCAAATTTTTGATTTTGGCACTCCTTACCTATGTCCTAACTTGGGTGAGGTTGTTTTATTATTCAACTTTTAATTTATTTTTCTAAAAATTTTCTTATTTTATTATTTTTATTTTAAGATTTTGTGGTTTTTGTTGCTCCTTGCACTTGTATACAATTTGTTGTTTGGGGGCTAACTGTTGTGGCCAACCTCACCCATGCTATCACACGGGACCATGAGCAACAAAAATTTCCTATAAAATCATATAACATTTTACCAAGTAATGTTAACATGTAAGAAGGTGGACTGACATGTGGGTAGGTGAATCAACAAGCGGGAAGGTGGAGGGAAGGTGAAATGTCACTAGCATGAAACTATAAAGCAGAGAATGAAGATGACATCATAGAGGGGAGGGGGAGCAAAGGCCTCCTTAACAAATTAGGATCTCTTCCCAAACAATTGCATCTCTCTTTACTGAGGTCCATGCAAATGGATGGGGGGTCTCTAGGGGTTGAGAAATTGGTGGACGGTGATTTTCTCTCTCTTTATTCTCCTATTTTTTAGGATGACAACAGCACAGCTGATGCACATAGATGGCAGGCATGATAGGTGAGTTTTGTAGTCTTGTTTCTTTATTCTTAGAAATGGACCAGTATTGGTAGAGCTATGTGGACGACAATCAAAAATCTCAGTAGGAAACCAAGAGGCAGCAATTTTTTTCCCTTTTTGTAGTAGACCCATGATGATGGTAGATGTAGGACTGGAGATAGTAATGCATCTACTTGCATGCAACAGTGGGATCTGGTAGTTCATTCTCTCTCTCTCTCTCTCTCTCTCTCTCTCTCTCTCTCTCTCTCTCTCTTGTAGTGTTGTAACACTTGATAGCAATAATTGCAGATGTGAGTTCTATAGTTCCATTCTATTTTAGATAGGCAGTGCATCCATGGTAGAGTTCTTGAAATATGGATAAATTTCCCTCTCTCATGCTAGTGATGGGGCATGTTCTATGTATGCATTAGAGACATGTCAATGGGCCTCTTCATCTAGCTTCTTCACTCTTTCTCCCTCCTCCAATGGCTACAAGTAGTGTTGGCTATGGCAACGTCTACAATGGATTGATGGTAAACAACAATAGAAACTAGGAAGTAGGTAAAATTTATTTTGATGCCTCTTTTATTTTTGAATTTAAAACACTCATTTCAGTTCAAATTTTCATGTTTTTACTATTTTCAAAAGGCCATGTAGCCCTCTCTAGATGAGGCTATTTCTGGGTTCTGTACCCATATAGGAGGTTGATGAAACGTGACCTGCATGTGCCGCGATATCGTGTACGCGATATCGCGGGCGCCGCGATATCGCGGTCCGCCGCCATATCTATAAATAAGAGGCGGCACTCCCTTCATTTCCCAATCCTAGCTAGAAGTAGCAAAGCTCTGGCAAATTGATCACTCTAGAGTTAGAATGTTTCCCATGTGCCCGCAGTAGGAGTCCTAGAGTGAACGGCTCTTTATTCGAGCAGCTTGTAACCTGAACCCAAGTTGTGTACGGCAATAAAGATGAACTTGATTGGATAAACCTTGCAGCACGTGGTTTCATTTATTGTTGTTTATTTTCTTCTTTCCTAGTGCGCACAAGTACGACTTGATTA
>MNCI01003605.1:413803-425928 GCA_015680685.1 Gnetum montanum | reverse complement strand
GCGTGCACGCTCGTATTCGTATCATTGAGTGTAGGGGTACCTCGCCACTCATCAGAGGTGCCCTAAGTAATAGTCTCCTCAAATGAGTTTTTTCCCAGGTGTTTGTATGATCAAAATTTATGCATCAACAATTGCAAACATGCATTTCAACTACTAAAGCAGAAACTCATAGAAACTCCAATTCTACAGGCACCAGATTGGTTCAGACCATTCCATATCATGATAGATGTATGTAATCATGCCTCAGGAGCTATGCTTAGGTAATTGAATAATAAGAAACATCCATATTACATCCACTGCATGAACTGAAGCATTGTGGATGTATAATTGAATTACACCATAACTGAAAAAGAACTAATGATAGTGGTGCATGCTCTCAATAAGTTTAGCCACTATGTGGTTGATTACAAGGTGTTTGTGCACATAAACCACAGTGCCACTCACTTCCTAATGAATAAGCTAATGATGAGCCCCAGTATCATACAATGGCTCATGATCTTGCATGAATTTGATCTTACAATGGTAGATTAGAAAGGGACTGAGAATGTGCTCATTGACCATCTCTCTCGATTAAGATGGGATAATAAAGAGAAGGAGAGTCCACTCTCTAATCAATTTCTAGACAAACTCCTCTTACCTTCTCACTTAGAAGATGCATTCTCACTTACCTTCTCACTTAGAAGATGCTATAAGATCTAGACTTTAAGAAAAAGCAATAGTTTCTTCATTGGGCAAAGTACTTCATGGAAATCAATAGGCACCTTTACAAGGTGTGTTAATGGCCTAGTTCATTAGTGTGTCATTGACGCAAATCAACTATGCATTCTTCAGGATGCTCACAAAGGTCCTTGCAGAGGCCACTATGAAAGAATATGCATAGCCATAAAAATCCAAATGGTAGGATACTATTGGCCTATAATCTTCAGGGATGATCACTAATTTGTCTGATCTTGTGAATGCATTCAACGATATGGTTGGATGATTGCCTGAATGGAGGGTCCTTAATAGTGGATTTAACCACTAGAGACCTTTGACATATGGGGCATAAACTTCATGGGTTTAGTCATGCCCATGTCCAATGAAAATACATACATCATCATAGTAGTCAAATACTGCACCAAATGGGCAGAAGCAATAGCCATCACCAATTATACATCATCCATTACTACTATATTTGTACAATAACACATTGTAAATAGGTTTGGGGTGCCATGTGCACTAATTTTTTATAACCAAACTCATTTTACAAGTGTCACTTTTAGAAATTAATGCAATGCTTGGGAGTCGAACATAAATTAACATCCTATCATCCCCAAGTCAATAGTCAAGTAGAGGTAGCTAACCAGGAAACCAAAAAGATCCTAACAAGAACCATAAGCAAATATAGAAGAGATTGGAGCACAAAACTCAATGATGCCCTATGGACCTACCACTTAACATGGAAACTCCCTATTGGCTACTCTTCCTATTAGTTAGTGTATAGAAAACTTCCAACACTTCTAGTTCAATCCAAGCTCTATACACTCTCAAGAGCCTATGACCTGAATCTTGATCTAACTCTAGCCCAAAAGGAAAGACTAATCAAGCTCCATGTGCTAGATGAAAAGAGATTAGTGGCCCTATCTTTGAATGAAGTGCACAAGGCATTCAACAAGCAATGACATAACCAAAGAATACTAAAAGTGAAATTCCAATTGAGAGATAAGGTTTTTTATTGGAATGCTACACTTGTACCTTAGAAAAAAAATTCCAAACATTGTGGGAAGGACCTTATATAATTGCTAAAACCTTTTCTTCTAGGGCCATGACCATATACAAACCTGAAAGCCCAAATAAAGAGTAGTTGGCCAACATCCAACAAGTGAAGCTTTTCCTAAAACCAAGATAAGCCAATGCAACGAATACCTCAATGGATGGACAACCATGTTCAATTTTTCAGATCTCCTCCTTCCAACTCAGTTATGGGGGAGATGACCATCTATGCTAATCATCCATATGGCTCCTCAATTATAATTTTTTTCCACATTTTTGATTTTGTAATTTATTTATTTTACAACTTTTAAATTTTTAAAATTTTTCTTATTTTTATATCTTTTTTTGTTTTACATCATTTTTAGTATGTTTGAATCTTTATTGGATATTTTATACTTTCTTATATATTTTACCTTGTTTTGTTTCAATGTGGTTTTCAAATTTTTTCTAATAAAAGTGCTTTATTGCCAATAGGACACAGTGGTGTTGTAGCTATTGCTAATGGTGGTTTGTGCTTTATGATTGATTTGCTAATGTCTGGTTTCTATTTTTAAATTCTTGTACTTATGGTTCAATTATGGTTTCTTTTTCATGGAATAGGTAGTGAGTCCATGACATTCACCCATCCACAAACTCTATAGTTTTCCTTATTTTGGAAGTTTGAGGTTCCTTTCATTAAATCAACTTTTAATAAATTTGTAACCTTGGTAGTTTCTAGAATTGGGAAGGATTTAAAGGTTTCAATAGGGTGTGACTTCAAAGGGACTTAATACTCTCTGTACTTTTCTACTTGCTTGAGTGCTTGAGTGTTTTTAATGGACTTCTTATCATTCCATGTTCCACTAATAGGAAGTTAAATAAAGTATTTGCATGGTGTGGTTTCCATCCAAAAATCTATGCAAAAAAAGAAAAAAAAAACATGATAGATCTTCAAGGCACATCCCTTATAAAAATAAACAGGCTATAAGCTCTAGTTACAGGACTAGAAAAACATGTACCCATGCCTAAAGGTTCCCTCTAACTAAGGTCCTCTCTTTCACTTCCTTCTTCTCTTTTCTTCTCTTTATGGAATGGTGGTTGTTTTGTGGGAGCACTCTTATGTCTTGAGTAGATGGATTGGTCTTAGATTGGTGATGTGAAGTCACTGAAAGAGGTTAGTTTTAGTCCAGACTAAGGATGGATCTTCTTAGGTCATTTTAAACATAAACTCCATAAAAGAATTATTATGACCTCAATGTAGAATTCCATTCCACCTTCTCCATCATTCACTTATGTTATCCATAAGCCACCTCACTGTCAGTGTCCATGTTCTTGATTCTATGTCTTGGTCTAACGTATTTGAATTCTTTGGTAGAATCTTCTAGGTTTTTATCCTTAACTTTCATCGACCATTAGTCAACTCTAGGGTCCATGGACTCCTTAGGTTGACATTATGCAAGGGCAAAAAGGGGCATGTGCCTACTATGGATAAGAGCCACTTGCATATCCCCTGGTTAGGTTCATTAAGTACTGAAACACCACAAAATTTTGGGTCTTGGCATCTCAACTACAGATTTTTCTAAGTGTCAAAGCGATGGCACTTTCTGCACCCTGCTACGCTACGTAGCGTAGCACTACAGTGTAATACCTTGCTACGATGTGTAACGTAGAGCTAAAGTGCATAGCGTAGCACTACAGTGTAACACCCTGCTACACTATGTAGCATAGTGATACAGTGCATAGCATAGCGCTACAGTGTAGCGTAGCACTACAATGCAATACTCGATGCTACAGTGTCTTGCGTAGCACTACAGTGCAACACCCGGTGCTACAGTGTAGCATAGTGTAATAGTGCAACACCCACTACACTACCACGTGGCACCTGATCCACATTTTGGGCTAACCCTAGCTCTATAAATACCTCTACGTCCTCTTTTTTGGAGAGGAGGAAGAAGAAGGGGGGAAGCTTTAATTTCTTGACCAACAAGGTAGTTGGCATTTTTCCATTAAGGAATTTGGCATTTTGGGCATCTTGGCACCTAGCTCCATGGGCGAACGAGACCCAGAGCACACCACACTAACAGAGAAGCACAACTACATCACATGATATACTTTGACCACTGACCAAGAAGGCACAGTTTATCACAGTGAGCACCAGATTTCACAGCCTGACACCACCGAGGCTGTGACTCTGCTCCTACTATGCCTATTGTATACCTTGTATACCTGTACCCTTTTTTCATGGTAGTGCATCTTCCTATTCAAACTCTCTTTTTGGCTGATTACAGCATTTATTTTTTTGGGCATTATTAAACGCTTAATCATGTCCACTATCTTGTTATGTGATTTAGCACATTTCTACTATTGTGCACATTACCTTTTCTTTTATTCTACCACCAAGTGTTCCATTTAAAATTATTTTTTGCAAAAGGGTTATTGTACACTGGTTAAGTCCCTGTCTGATCGACCAGACCATTTAGGGCACCTTAAATCCATTTTCTCCAGCACTGCCCTCCCATGGATTCTGGGTTAGGCTATGCAGCCAAAGACCTCTCAGTGTTTCTGGCCACTGACTTTTTCTGTTGCTACAAGTACCTTATCCCTAGGCATTCTTGCAACCAGAATCTTTCATACATCCATCTTCCAAATAAAACCTTGTGCTCCCTCACATAGTTTATTTATTAAATACGTTCTCCATCAACTTTTTAATTTGTGAGCTTTCAAAGATCCTCTTCAATGGTTTTATCATATTCTTGGCTTTCTTGGAATTTCATGAATCCCAATTTCATTGAAAACTTCATTATATTTTTTGAGATATTGATGTTTGAAAATTTTGGCTGATGGGCCCTATATATGGGACCTCATTGATAGAGTAGACTCATATATGAGGCCCCATATATGAGACCCCATCAATGTAAGTCAAAAATAGTATAAATAGGTGTGATCCTACTTAGAGAATTTTACATTTTCTAATAAACACCAAAAGAGTTTTTCAATTTTTATTAGCCCAAAACCTTCTAGAGCCCATAACTCATAAGTCTACCCAAGTCACTCCATTCTTTGACCATACAGCTATTGGAGGTAAGCTCTTTATTGTGGGGGCCACAAATGTACCATTTTTGATAGAAAATTTTTCATGATTTCTTCTAACTCCTACAAAGGTTTAACTGAAAAATAAACTATTAAAAACTAAATTACAAGAGTTAAACATTTTCAACAAGCTTCGGTGACAATTATGATAAATAATCAATCTACCATGGTTCAACCTTGGCCAAGTGTAACTAACTAATTAATGGGAAAAGGTACTAAAAAAATTAAAGTTACACATTACATCAACTAATCCATGGATGTGTTGTGACTATAGATGACACCAAAAGGAAAGCACATGTAGGAAACAGGATAGTCCCAACTAAGGGACTAATGACCTAGAACGAGAAGAGGCCAAGAACAACCCTAGAAAGAATCACTCACAACCTGGGCCACAAGTCCTATTAGGAAGGAGGCAGAAGTGGAATCTATTAGACAAATTCTAGAACTAGCAACAACAGTAATAGAATACTCCCATTGGGATGATGTGGATGCACAACTAGAAAACCTTAAGGTGACCTTAAAAGAGGCTTGCCTAAATCAAACCAAATCAAGGAAGGTCCAAAAATTGGTGCTCTAGGAGTTAATCTTTGGCCCTTTGTTGGAGCATGCACCAAGAGAATTGTAGGATGAACTGAAGGCCTCTCCCATGTGGCCAATCATCACTTTATCTAGAGAGTGGTACATGGGAGATATGTTTTTGTTTTAGAATAATAGGTAGCCTAGAGCAACAATGAAGATGAAGGACATCTTAGTGTCCTACTTAGTGTTGACCATTACTGTGGTGCTTGGGTTGCCTAAAAAAGAGGTGAACCTTACTAAGATTCCAATGGTGGTAGATCCTAGTATTAATATAGAATGGATGCAATGGTGCTATGGCGTGAACCACAAGGATTTTGATGTGCTTACACCAACAGAGAGGACTTATTACAAGATTGTGGCCTTTCACCTAAATTTCATGATGAGGCCAAGCAAAATCACTACCTTCTTTTCCTTAGCATGTACCACTCTAAGTGGGAGATTCCTAGTTAACCTTCTATAACTGATCTATCTAGAGATGGAGAAGTTCTTTAAAGAAAATGAATGCAGAAGGAAAGCACTCCCCTTTCCATGCCTCATCAGAAAACTTTGTCGAAGGGGAGGGATAGTCCATTACATCAATGACAATGTTAGAACTATTCTAGTCACCAACTAGGTAGAAATGATGAAGGATAAAACACCTACAACTAAAATTCGAGAAGAGGAGTAGTGACCACCACCAACACCTACCACTCAAACAACAATGCCAGACATCACTACAATAGCCCAATGGTTTCACAAATATAGAGAATGACTCTTCAATGAACAAGAGAAACGAGTAGGCATAAGTGATGGGGACCCATCTGTATATAGACCAACCATGAGTCAGCTTAATGAGGTGGCTTAAATAATCAATTTGATAGGTTAGGGTGGATCCATTTTCTTAACCCAAAGAATGTAGCTACCCATGAGGTTGAATCCAAGTGCCAAAGAGGTTACAATATCTCTTGTAGAATAAAAATCACTCATAGAAATATTTGGAAATGTTGTGACCTTTTTAGTGCACTTGGAGGAGGGTAACAATACTAGTGATGCAGCACCAAGGGTAGGAGACATTAGCAAAAGTGATCATTGATTGTATTTTCGAGACTCTTAATGCACTTATAGTGTCTGTACTAGATGTCACTACACTCAAGGATGTCTAAACATTCACAGAAACTACAAGTGGCAAAATAAGCATAGCACAACATGAAAAACTGTAGGACTGACTCGTGGGAATTGGGCAACTACTTTTGGATGTCTTTAACCTTCTGGATAACATCATTGTAATCCATTCAATGCTACTAGAGGCAAGGGTTAAGAACATTATATTGAAGGGACAACTTGAACCAGCTAGGGAGTGGAATGAACACTTAGCTATGAAAGTTGTTGAACTGAGAGCCCAAATTGCTAATCCCACATTTCTGAATCTAGCACTAACAAGAGATGAAGCTATACAATGGCCTCAGACCAAGTGAAAATGGGTCAAGTGTGTAGTGGAGATGGTGATGTTCTATAGATCCTTGGCAGAGGCCACATAGCACATGATTCCAAAGGCCTTGGTTTGAACTTGCTAGGAGAGCATCCAACTAACTGTAGAGAACCATCACCTATGAAATGTTGATGTGCACAAGCAACAGTTAATAGATTTCATCCATCAATGATATGAGAAACTGGCCAAAGAAAACATAGAGCTGAGGTGAGTGGTAGTAAATGATAGGAATCTCTCCATGGAGGAGGTGTGCACCCTTTGCAAAAAGACTGCAGTTAAGATAGATGTCTAGAAATATGAAGCTCTTAAATTTGAGAAAGTCAAAATCATTATAGAGAGTAGGTTAGTCTACAAAAGGAAGTAAATAAAAAACATATCCAATTAGCAAAGCCAAAGGCAAATGAAGTCCTCTAGTAACTCCAACAAGGAAGGGAAGTTTGGCAACCCATCATTGATGGAATAGATGCCTACAATAAAGTAGAAATATATATGAAGGAGATGTAGATTGAGGAGATGATGGAGTATATGAAGCTTGCCAATCTCTATTATATAAATCTAGTCATGTTAACTACTAGACGATTGTGGTCAGAGTTGGAAAAGTAGGTGGATAGCTTGTACTTGTTGTATGAGGTAGAGTTTAAGCACCACAAGGACACCAAGGATAAGCTTGTGGTGGCTAAAGTTGAGCTCAACGTCCTCAAGGCACAATTACAAACCAAAAATCAACTACTAAGAACTTGGCTAGGAGGATAAATGACTACTAGGAGCTGCAGCATGTAATCAGGGCATTCAACATCAAACATAAATAATTCATTGTCTAGTTTGTCAATGTAAAGGAAATGTTCCTGATCATGCCCTATCTATGGGATGTCCCCATTCTAGCCCATATTGGTAAAGCCATGTGGACCATGAATGATCCCCAAAGTAAGGAGGAGAAGATGAAGGCATTGTTTAATGCATTTTTCCTTCCACCAGAGATTGTAGCTGTAGCAGGACAACCATAATTGCATTAGCCACCACACATGCCTGGAGCCTATAAAGGTCCTTCAAAGCCTTAGGGGCCACCACCACTTGGGAATATATGATATTCACCACCATCTTCATGCCATTAGAGGATGTGCTATCAAAATTTTTGTAGTCACGTCATGGTGTTCAATTTTGTATCATGAACATCTTAATTTTGTAATGTGTTGATCTGTACACTCAGGCAGTCAGTTTTGTCAACTCAATTTGTTTTCATTTGTTAAGAGTTAGGTAATAATCCCATACCTTCCCAATTTTTTAAAAGAACTTAAGGATGAGTTTTCATTTAGTTGTGGGGGTATGATGAAGTATCAATATGTCACGTTGATGGACCTCCATTGATGTGGCCTTATCAACGGGCCTCCATTGATGAGGCCTTGTTTACATGGTGTTGCCTCATTGACAATGCTATGTCAACATAGCATTTGCTACATTTATGAGGTCCCATTGACATAGTACTTTAGCAAAAAAAATAAATATGAGCTCCTAACCATGTTTATGGGCATTAGATTCATAGTAGTAGTTAAACTCTTGCAATTTTTACATTTGAAAGTTAGAATATTTCTCCTAGGTGTTCGTAGTAAGAGTCATTGAGTGTACAAATCCTTATTTAAGCATTGTTGTACCTAAGCATGATAGTGTGTACGAAAATAAAGATGAGCTTCTTGATAAACCTTGCAACATTCTAGATAGTTTAGATATTTATTTATGCATTTAATGCTTTTGGTTAATTATTTAATATTTTCCAGTAGTTTAGCTAATTAAGCAAGATAAGCTAGATAGATTAAATACATAAGTATGACTACTTTGAACATAACATATATTCGCTTGGTAATCTCAGCAGCGTTATTGCTTGGTGTGCCTAGTAGCATAGTCCTTGGTAACCCAGCAATGGATATGTGGGTTTAAGACATGTATAGAAAGTGGGACCAAATGCTTATGTTAGGATTAGTTCGTTAGTTAAATTAAATTAGTTATTAAATTACTCTCTCTCTCTCTTCAAGCACCAAAACCATAAAACAAAAAAGGACAAAAATCATATGCCTTGATTACTCTTAACCATATCTTTATGCTTCATAAGTGTAATTAGGAAGACAAAAAATGACCGTAGGACAAGGTTCACTTCCTAGAAGACTAGTGCATTGGAAGCTATAAAGTCCACAGACTTCAACTAGATTTCATGTGAGTGCTCTATTATTCATATGGTTGGATATAAGGGTACCCTTTAATTGCTCATCAGTGAGTTATGTAAGTAGAGAATGATCTTTTTCATCCCATCCAAGAGGGTGGATGGAATATTAGTCATTTAAATTTAGCATTTTTGGGGAAGCTTGTATGGTAACTTTACATAGGCAACAAACCATGGATACAAGTCATGAGAGTTAAGTACCTATATAATAACATGCTTTTCTATAATGCTCATTCCATTACTCATGCTAGTTCAATATGGAGAAGTTTTGAAAAATTAAAGTGTTAGTTTCAATTAAATATTTGGGTTCATGATTTAAATAGTACAATGGGGTAATTCTTGTATAAGCTCAATGAAGTATATACAACTTTAGTGCCAAGAATTAAAGGCCAAATTAAAGAATCTTAGTGGCATGATGTTATGATATCAAAATGAAAAAATTTTATGTCAAAGTATCTTCATGGAATATTACCTATGAGAATGTTTTTATTTTATAAGGGATTAATTATAAATGATAGATGTGTGCAATGTGGAGTTTAAGTAGAAACCATTAATCATTGTTTATTCCATTGTCTTGAGTCCTGGGGTTTTTGGAATGAACTTAGGAGCATCACACAAGTATTTTAGCTTAGTAATTCCATTTATGACTTTATTAATTGAATTCCTTGAAGTTAGAGAAATGAAAGTTATGCCAAAATATAACTTTTGTTGATGCAACACTACATAAAATGTGGGTTTTGCAATAGTACTTACTAAATGCTTCATCATTAATTGTTCTACTATTCTGAGATAGCATAGCGATGCTCACCTAGCTTAGCTTAATACTACATTTGTTTTAGGTTGTTCTATTATTAGAATTTGTAATATTTTCCAGTATGCTTCATGTATAGTGTTTGATAAGTAGCAAGGTACCCCTACGTCCAACCATATGAATCACAAAGCATTTGATGAGTCATGGTCTGTTAGGCCCAGTTATTGAAGCCCTGTTATCGGATCCCTAATACTAGATATGGTTTTTCAAGCCTAGTTATTGGACCCCTGATATCGCAGTTGTGATATTGCATCAGCGATATCGCATCAGCCACAATATCACGTACACAATATCACAGCTACAATATCGCGTCTACCCTGCAATATTGCGTACGCGATATAGCAGCCTACCTCAATTTCTATAAATAAGAGATGGCTTTCCTTTTTCTAGGAGTTAGTTCTTAGTTCCTTATCCAAACTCTTGTAGTTTTTCCTTCTTAGAGCTAGAATTATTTCCCAGTGTATGCCCACAGTGTGGTGATTGTAATTGTACAACATCCTTTATTCGAGTGTGACGTACTTGGACACGCACATGACCAAAAGTAATGATTGAGATTACTTCATCATTGGACCGTTCACTTAGTTTAATTAATTATTTATTTAATTGTTATTTGCTTCTTTCTTAGTTAATATCTCTCACCCTAAACTCCTGTTAAACATGGAATGAGTACGACTTGATCACAAGCATTTAAGTGTGAGTACTTGGTAACCCAGTAGCGTACCTAGGATCTACACTTGGTAATCCCAGTGGTAGTCATGCACGAGGTCCAAGATGTGTATGGATGATTGAGGAACGGATACTCATCACACTTAGGCTAGCTCAGATTCTTTCTCACCCTTTCTCTCTTAGCTTAGTTAATGTTATCTTCCATTGTCTTCAAGAGTAGCATTAGCATAGAAACACATCATACACCTCACTTTGGACTAAACCATATGTGATAAAGTTAACACTAGTCTAGATGGGAAGACAGCGAACTGTAATGTAAGGATAACTATCTAGATATCACAACTACTCCATCTGCGGAGTTCGACCAGATCGTGTGTGAAATGCTTGTATTCGTATGGTTAAGTGTAGGGATACCTCATCACTCATCATTGGCGCTATTTCCTGGGATAGTGCTAGTTATCTAGATTATTTATATCATACAAGGTTGCTGTATAGAAATTAATGATATATGTTTTAGGGATAAATAATTACAAAAAGTTACATACAAATTCACACACAATTTCACAACAATGTCTCTCTCACAAGACTATGATCCCGCAACCACTAATGAAGTAATTCATTCGATAACCAATAGAATTGATGATGAAGATGAAGTTTGGAGTACACAACCTTATGCATGAGTCCCATATGTTTATGAACAGCCAATGATACTCAAAGACTCTCATCATTCAACTTTGACACCTCTAGTAATGAGGAGACATCCCATAGAATGAGGAGGCTCGAAAGGCCTAGGACCTTCTTAATAACTAACAAGAACTTACTTGGAATGATTGGAAGACTTACAAAAGTCATAATAAGTTTTACAATTCCTTCTCTTCCTCTACTCCTTCAATGTTATATTGTGACATAGATGACTATCTTTCAAGGGATTGGCGTAGAACTAAAAATTGAGCTCACAAAGAAAATCAAGAACACCAACATGAATAGGAGAAACATCATCCCAACTCACAAACTCACAACCTACTTAGTGATGATGAATCCCAACTGGCCACTAAGAGCCTAACGCCTATACATGAGGTTGTTCGAATCTCCCGTAGGCATCATAAAGAGATCTGTCTACCCAGGCTTGATTTAAACAAATTCCCTAATTTCTCAGGAGGCTATGACTTAGATCCACATCAACATTTACAAGCCTTCTATAATGCCTGCACATGGAACAACATTGATAACGATTGGCAAAAACTCAAGCTCTTCCCTATGACACTCGTTGGCCAAGCAAAAGTATGGTATAGATTATTAAAACCAAATTCAATACGACGTTGGCCAACAATGGTAGAACTCTTTAACAAAAGATATCAAACCTATGCAAGAGTGTCAGCCTTGAGGAAACAAATCCAAGAATGGAAACAAGCACAACATGAACCCTTTGACATGGCCTTAGAAAGATATTATGCACTATTAAACAATTGTCCAGGCCATGAGTTCTCTGAGGAAAGGCTAATGTACCATATCATTTATGGGCTTCATGATGAAACAAAAGAGACCCTAGGAATGTATGTTCAAGGTCA
>MNCI01003605.1:331129-413405 GCA_015680685.1 Gnetum montanum | reverse complement strand
CATCCTCTATCTCACCACATTATTATCATTATCCTTAATACTATCAATCCATATCCTCTCCAATACAACCACCACCTTGGATACCTTACACTTCTCCTCAGTTTCAACATTCTCATCCTTTCCCTCATTCTACATCACCACAAACTATTCCTAAGGTGTCTGCACCATAGCAACAACCCACAAACATTACTTGTGCTACTATTACCAACAGTAGTGAGAGACCTCAGTAACATCGAAGGAATCCCTTCTTTAGAAATGACCCTAGGAAGGGACAACACAATTCCAAGGCCACTGCATCCTCCAACTCAACATAGGTCCAACACTGTGGTGCATCCTTCACTTCGAACATAACATCTCATGTAACTCCATCAAGGCCACCAATTAACACTCCAACAACCATACAACCCAATGAATACAACCATGGAGGGCAACATCTTGATACTTGCATACCATCTAATGGTCCCAATTATCATAGTGGGTCAACTCATTATCCGGGAACTACATCTCATAAATTGCCCCACTATGCTTACTATAATCAAGTGTGTGAACCCTAATGGAGTAAGTATGACCAAGATCCAATATTTCCAACATGCAAGGTTCCTCATCTTTCAACTATTAATCCTCTCCATGCTCAAATGTTTAGTTATGGGGGATATCCCCCATTCTAGTAACAAGCAAGATTAATAACTATTTTTCATTTTCTTTAATTTTACAATTTTTTTTGTTTTCTAGTTTTTCACTTTTCAATGTCTTGTTTTATCTTTTTGTCTTTTTACATTTTTGTAAGTAATCTCATCTACGAATAAAAAACTCATGTGGATCATTGGTTGAGGTGTGTTCTATGTTATCGAGTCTCGAGTGATCAATTATGTGGATAGTGAACCCATTACACCCACTCATCCATTCTACAAATAAGAGGTTCTGTTTGAGGGTACAGTGATATTCTTAACATTCTTAAAAATTAAAATTAATTTTTTGTTCATTGTACATAGAATAAAGAAGGATGGACCAAGAGGGAATGATTAGGGTGTGACATCAAGGGGACTTGCAGATTCTCTTTGGTGACATCTGTGAGAGTTATCATGCAACATGATTGTACTAAGATCCTTGTAGATCTAACAAAAAATGGGAGTAAGAGTAATCAAAAGGGCACTCAAAAATCCAATGTTGTTCTAGAGGGTCCCATTGGAAAGACATGCACCCATGCCTAAAGGTTGGGGGCTTCTCTGGATTTAGTAAAGAGAAAAAAAGATGAAAAAAAAACAAAGGAAGTACCACAAGCAAAAATCACTCCTCCCTTGAACAAAATACCAAGTGATCGTACACCTTGTTATTCTATTACTCTCATAGTTGCTTATCATGGGATGAAACAATGTGATGTCACTAATCAAAGAATGGACTTGGTCTTGATCTTGGAACAATAGGTTAATGACACATTAATCATGCTTTACACACAGGATTCATTGTGCCCTGGGTCAGTTACCTCATGTCTTAATCTCTACAATCCCTTCTATAGTCTGTGTCATCTTGTTGTCCATGTAATTGTAGCTTGTGTCTCATATAGCGTAGAATTCTTACCTCATTCTAGTGATACTTACATGTGTGTGTTTTGTGAAACTGGTATGGATTACATTTAACCCTTCTATTGCCTACAGACATTTTAAGGTTTGGTTACATAAGGGCATTATAGGTTGGAACCTACTTTGGGGAGGACCCACTTGCATGAATTTTATAATTTGTACTTGTTGCATACCACCACATCATCTTATACCCTCTACATACTTTATTGCCAAATCTATTCTTTCCTTTGTCATCATTTTATCAAATGCTCCTCAAAACCTGGTCCTTTTATGTGTCACCTAACAAACCAGGTCTGACATTAAACTTTTAGGGCAACTTCCTTGAAAAAATTTCTAACTCTAAAATCACACTAAGCAAAGAATTCAACATTTATTAAAGGAAATGAGTAAGGTATGAAATCATTAAACGTTTTTCAATAACCTTACTAACAATTGATCTTTGTATGATTATAGATGGCCCCTAAAAGAAGATAAAAAGCAGGACCATCTCAAGGTGCAACCAAATGACCAAGGGAAGGCAGAGGCCAAGGAATTCATGTAGAACATGTAGAGCAGGAGGCACAATCACTCAACATCCATCATGGAACTCCTGTTACTACATAATCTATCCAAGGCAAAGGTGGAGAGGTCAAGGTCCAAGCCTGTGAAGAGGAATGACGGCTATTTGTGGCATAACATGTCAAGGCCAATCAAGTGTTCCCGCAACTATCATGTTCATGGAAAGTGCTGACTCCATCAAACATTGGAACATCAACATGGATGGCTCATAATCCTTGGATAGAAGAGGAGAAACATCAAGTGCTTCTTCAATGGTATCAATCTCATAAGCTTGATCATGCAAGACAAAGGAGAGGCACCCATAGAGGAGCCACCACTACCGGGAACCCCATGAGTTCCACAAGTTTTATCTTTTGTGTCTTTATCCAAATTTTATTTAATTCTCCACTATGTCATAAATAAATTCCTATTCAGTCAATAATCCCATACCTATCCACTGTGTAATCAATTGAACTTGTTCCTCACTTTCTTTGACTCAAGGATGAGTTGTTATTTAGTCATGGGCGTATGATGAGTCATGTTCTATTAAGCCCAGTTATCATAGCCTTATTATCGAATCCCTAATACAAGATATGGTCTATCAAGCCTAGTTATCATACCCCCAATATCGTAGCTGCGATATTGCATTAGTGATATCACATCAGCCGTGATATTGTGTATGCGATATCGCAACCTGCCTCAATTTTTATAAATATGAGGTGGCTTTCCTTGTTCTAGGAGTTAGTTCTTAGTTCCTTACCCAAGCTCTTGCAAGTTTTCCTTCTTAGAGATAGAATTATTTCCCAGTGTATGCCCACAGTGTGGTGATTGTAATTGTACAACATACTTTATTCAAGTGTGATGTACTTGGACATGCACATGACCAGAAATAAAGATCGAGATTACTTCATCATTGCAGCATTCACTTAGTTTAATTATTTATTTATTTATTTGTTATTTACTACTTTCTTAGTTAATATCTCTCACCCTAAACTCCTGTTAAATGCGGAATGAGTACGACTTGATCACGAGTATTTAAGTGTGACTACTTGGTAACCCAATAGTGTACTTAGGATCTATGCTTGGTAATCATAGTGGTAGTCATGCATGAGGTCCAAGATGTGTACAAATGATTGAGGAACATATACTCATCACACTTAGGCTAGCTTAGATTCTCTCTTACCCTTTCTCTCTTAGCTTAGTTAATATTATCTTCCATTGTCGTTAGGAGTAGCATTAGCATAGAAACACATCATACACCTCACTCTGGACTAAACCATAGATGACAAAGTTAACACTAGTCCAAATGAAAAGATAATGAACTACGACCTAAGGATAACTATCTAGATATCACAACTAGTTCGTCTGCGAAGTTCAACCGGACCGTGTGTGAAACGCTTGTATTCGTATGGTTGAGTGTAGGGGTACCTTGCCACTCATCAGCATTCATGCATGATCTAGTCAAATTTTGCAGAATTTATCATTTTCAGTGCACTAGCCCTTTAGGAAGTGAATCTACCATTAAGTTCAATCATTGTCCTCCCAATTACACTTATGACATACATTGGTTTGGTTAAGTGTAATTGAGGTATCTAATTTTTATCATTTTTATTTTATATTTTGGTGCTTGAAATGTAGATAAAAGGAGTTTAATTATCTAATCCAAATTAACTAATTAACTAATCATTTAACTAACCCTAACAAAAGTATTCATTCCCACTTTCCGTACATGTCTTGAACCCATGTATCCACTACTAGGCGACCAAACGCTACGCTACCAGACATACCAAGCAATAACGCTACTAGGATTATTAAGTGAATATGTGTTACGTGCAAAGCCATCATACTTAGGTGTGTAATCTATTTCACTTAATTATCTCATTAACATAATAATTGAAAAATATTTGATAACTAATTGAAAGAATTTAATAAATAATTGAAAACATCAAATGCATAAATAAAATAGCTAATCTATCCAAAGTGCTACAAGGTTTATCATAAAGCTTATCTTTATTGTTACACACACTATCATGCTTAGGTACAACAATGCTTGAATAAAGATCCATACACTCAATGACTCCTATTGCGGGCACTTAGGGAAAAAATTCTAACTTTTGAATGGACGAAATGCAAGAGCTTTGCTACTACTAAAATTTGAACTCTTCATAAATGCGACTGGTAGATGCATATAGGCGATGGACAGATATTACATCAATGAGGCCTTGTTGATGTAGGATGAAATGCATTGATGAGGCATTGTTGACATGGACAACCAACGATGACTCATCATACCCCCACAACTGAATGAAAACTCATCCTTGAGTTCTTTTACAAAATTGGAAAGGTATGGGATTATTGATTGACTTTTCTTTCAACAAAAAAAACTTAACTAACTTGACAAAAAATGGAATGCCCAGGTGTACGGATCAACACATTACAAAAAATGATGGTGTTCAAGACAAAAAATTGAACACCATGACACAACTCTTCAAAAATTGAACAACACATTCCTTGATGATGTAAAGCTTATTAGAGATGATCAAATGATCCTAGGAAGTGATGGTTCCTGAGGCTATAAAGGACCTTCATAGGCTTCACGCACTAGCGATGGTTGAGGTGGCTATGGTTGTCTTGTTGCTATTGCAACTTCAGGTGGGAGCTGAAAAGTGTCCAACAATGCTTTCATTTTCTCTTCCTTAATCCTAGAATCATGAACCATCCATGTAGCTTTCCTAATGTGGGTTGAAATGAGCACATCCCAAGGACACTGGATCACTAAAAACAACTCCTTAACATTGACGAACCAAGGAATGAACTATTTGCGTTTAATGTCGAATGCTTGCACTATGCTCTTTAGCTCTTGGTAGTCATTCATCCATCTGGCTAGGTCCTCAATGATGGATCATTTATCTGTGAATTACCCTTTGAGGACTTCAAGTTCAACATTAGCAGTCTCAAGATTTTGCTTGGTATCCTTGTGGTATTTGAACTTGGCCTCATATAGTAGATACAACCTAGCCACCTATTTCTCCAATTCTGACCATGATCATCTAGCTTTCAACATTTCTAGGTTTGCGTAATGGATATTGGCCAACTCCATATACTCTATCATTTCTTTGATTTTCAACTTCTTCAAGCAGATCTCTGCTTTATAGTAGGCATCAATCCCATCAAGGATGGGTTGCCACATCTCTCTTCCTTGCTAGAGTTGCTAGAGGGCTTCATTTACTTTAGCCTTTTCCATCTAGATTTCTTTTTCATTAATTTCACTTTACAAGCCAACTTGGTCCCTATAGTGATTTTTTACTTTCTCAAACTTAAGAGCTTCATTCTTCTAGGTAGTAATTTTGATGGTAGACTTTTGTTGCAATGTGCATACCTCCTCCATCCAAAAATTATAGTTCTCCATAGCCAATTTCTTTAGTTTATTGTTGACTCTCATAAGATTCTCATTTTGTTGATGAATGAATTCTTGCATTTGATCTCTTTGAGCATCAACATTTTGCAGGCAATGATTTCTTGTAATCAATGCTTCATTTTCTTTGCACATTTGATTTAAGTCCTTTTTGATTGAGTGAATTTCAACTTCTACCATGAACTATTTGAAGATGGTCATTACTACTTCCTCCTTAGCCTTTTGAAATCATTCCTAAAGTTATTTGATAGCTTCATCTCTTATCATTGCCAGGCTAAGGATTTCTTGTTTTGCAAGTCAGGGCATGAAGTTTAGCAACCTTTGTTACCAAGTGTTGATTTTGCTCTTAGGCTATTTCTAGTTTTCCCTCTAGAATGATGCATCTACCTTGCATTTAGTAGCTTCAATTGGGTTGTAGTGATGTTCTCTAGAAGATTGAAGATATCTAGAGTCAGTTTCCTGATTCCTACCAATCGTTCTAGCAGTTTTTCATGCTAGGCTACATTTAATTTTTCATTGACCATGTTTGCAAACATCTTCACATCTTGTAGTGTAGATATGTCTAGTATAGATGTTATGGGTGCATTTAGTGCTTCAACTACATAGTCAGCTACCACTTCTGCCATTGTCTCCTACCCTTGGTGTTGCATCACCAAGACAATTGCCTCATCACCTTCCTCCAACCTTATTGAGAAAGTGGTGACATTCCCAAAGATTTCTAGGAATAGATGATGTGTTGCTAATGACACCATAACCTCTTAAGCATTGGGATCTAACCTTGAAGGTAGCTACATTCTTTGGGCAGAGAAAATGGAACCAACCCTCTCCATTTGGCTAACTAGTCGAGCCACCTCATTAAGGTGACTCATTACTAGCTGATACACAAATGGATCCACCCCACTCATTCTTACTTTTTGCTCTTGTTCACTCAAGAGTTGCTCTTAGATTTGTTGTAGATGCTCAAGGACTATGCCAGACTATGATGTTATCTCCTAAGTGGGTGGTGTTGGTAGCAGCTCCTCTTATTGAATGGTTGTTGATGTTTTATCTTTCATCATTTTTGCCCATGAGGCCAAGGGAGCATGCCTAAGAGTGTTATTTGAATAGCAAAAAATACCTACCCTCTTGCAAAGTTTTTTGATAAAGCACAGAAAGGGTAAGGTCTTCCTTCAATGTTTGTTCTACTTGAAGTGCTTCTCGATCTACAAATAAATCAGTTGTAAAAGGTTAACAGGAAATTTCCCACTTAGAGTGGCACATGCTCAAGTAGAGAAAGTAGTCACCTTGCTTGGACTCATTTTTGGATTAAGGTGATAGGCTACAATCTTAAAATAAATTTTCTCTACTAATGTGAGGGTGCCATACTCCTTATGATCCATCCCGTAGCATTACTCGGTCCACTTCCTGTTTTCCTCAAGATTGCCTTTAGTTTATATCTTTGTCAACTATGTTCCAATGTCTGGAAACCCTAGTGCTTGTAAGATGGCCTCCATTGAGTAGGACACTTAAATGTCCTTGATTTTTACAATGGACACTAGCCTTTAGCTATTCCAGAAGAGATAAGTCTCTTCCATGTACCACTCCCCATTGGTCATGATGATTGGCCACATGGTAGAGGTTTGCAATTGTATTCTGACATTCTCTAGAGCTTTTTTCAAAATGGCCCAAAGTTTATCTTTTCAAGAACTAACCTTTGGATCTCTCGAGACTTGATGATGTCTAGGCAGGCTTGAGTCAGAGTAACCTCAAGCTTTGGCATAGTCTAGGTGTTTCTCCTCATTGAAATTGTTCTATGGGCACTTCTTCTTATAGAATCTATCTAATAGATACCACTTTGGGCTCCTTATGAAGAGGCCCCATTACATGAGTTGCCTCTTGTTGTTCTTGGCCTTGTTCCTACTAGCCCCTTCTAGCTCTAGGTCACTTCTCCTATGGCTATGAGGGTTCTCCTTCCTACAAACATTTTTGTTTGGATGCCATCTGTAATACAATAAACCCATGGATTAGCAATCATTGTGTATCCTTAAAAAAATTGGGATACCTTAACTCTTGAGGATAGTTACACTTGGCTAAGTTATGATTATGACTTATTTAATTAACTTAATTGTTATTTCTATTTATGCCTTATTATTGATAAATAATCCCAGAGATTGTTGGAAGGGTTAACTTACAAAGAGTTGATGTTTATGTATGATTAAGGTTACTAATCCTTGGAGGAGTTAGAAATTTTTTAAAAAAATTCCATTGGAAACATTAAGGTTTGTGGCCCCCAAGATAAAGATCTTACCTTTAGCAAGTGCAGGATCAAAAAATAGAATGATTTGGATAAACAATTTCAAAGTTATGGACTCTGGAAGGCATTGGGCTTTAAAAAATTGCAAAACTTCCCCATGTGTTATAAGAAAATTAAAAAAAATTTCAAAGCATCCAATGGTATATAAATTATTTTTGCATTGCATTGACAAGGCCTTATCAATGCTGTTGTTGACCACTATTGACTTTCATTGACTTTGGTCAAACTTTTAAAATACAAGGAATTTTTTGATGAAATTCAGGTCAAATGAAAGCTTAGAAGAGTAAGAATAGTATGCAATCATGAGAAGAGGATGTTGAAGTTCATAAATTTGAAAAAATGGAGAAAATTAATTTCATGGATAAATGCAATAAAAGATTAAGAAGTACTGAGTGGTTTACACAATGGAAAATACGAAATATAAGATTGTAGCGATGTCAAAGGTAAGAAACCTTAACTAATCAAGCCAAAAGCTATGCAAGTGGGTCCTCTCCATAATAGGCTCATGCCCTTTTTGCCCTTACATAACCTAAACTAAGAAGTGTGGGCCTCATAGTCGATTTAATGATCATGACAAGTTAAGAACCAACCCAAAAGAATCCACTTAATAATCTCAATACATCAAACTAAGACATAGAGCATGACATAGAACCCAATGGTGAGGTGAGTTATGGAAGCATGGATGGATGATAGAGAAGGTGCAATGGAGTTCTAAATTGAGGTCATAAGAAGTCCCTTATGGAATTATGGTTAAAATGACCTGAGAAGTTCCATCCTCAGTCTAGACCAAAGCCTCCTACTTTTAGTGACTTTGCATCACCATACTAAGACTGATCCACCCACTTGAGAAACAAGAGTGTCCCCAAAAGACAACCACTATTCCACAAAGAGGATAGAAAATTAGGAAATATGAGAGATAGGGCCTTAGTTAGAAGGGACCTTTAGGCATAGGTGTATGTATTTCGAGTTCCATAATTAGTGCTTGTAGCCCTTTTATTTGTCGAAGCGATGTGCTTTGAATTCTCATTATTTTTTTTTTTTTGTCTTTTGAAATGGGAATCACACTATGTGAGGACTTATTCATGTTGAAGGGATATGCTTTGAATTCCCATTGTTTTCTTTGAATGATAGGAACCACACCATACCATGATGTTATTTGTCTTCCTATCATTGGGTGGAATGGAATGGTAAGAAATCTATGAAAAACACTCAAGCACTCAAGCAAGAAGAAGAGTACAAAGAGTATTGAGTCCCCTTAAAGTCACACCCTTTACAAACCTTTAAAGCCTTCCTAATTCTGGAACTACCAAGGTCACTAATTGATTAACAATTTCTTTAATGAAAAAGGGACCTCAAATTCCTAGAACAAGGAAATCCATAGAGTTCATTAGATGGGTAGATGATGTGGACTCACTACCTATTCCATAAAAAATAAACCATGTCAGAGTTATCAGACATCAAAATTCAAAAATAGAAACTAGACATCGACAATCACACATTAAGCACAAACCATCATTAGCAAATAACAACGACAACATTGTGTCTTGTGACAATAAAGTAGATTTATTAGCAAAATGAGAAAATATCACACTTAAAAAAAAGAAACAAAAGAAAGAAAATATATAAGAAAGCGTAAAATAAGCAAGAAATTTTAAAGGTACTAAAAATGATATAAAATTAAAAAATTTTGAAAATAAAAGATTTGTAAAATCAAAAATGTGAAAAACAAAAAGATAGAAAAACTAAGAGGCCATGGTAATGGTCAGCATGGATGGCCATATCCCCCACAACTGAGTTGGAAGGACAAGATCTAAAAAATAGAACATGGGTGTTCATTAGTTGAGGTGGTAGTTACATTGGCCAATCTTGGTTCTAGGAAAGGTTTGACTTAATGGATATTGACCAACTGCTTTTTATTTGGATTGTTAGGTTTGTAAATTATCATGGTCCTAGAGGGTAAGGTTTGATCAATTTTATAAGGTCCCTCCGACAATATTTGAGATTTTTTCTTTTGCGGTACATGTGTGGGGTTTCAGTAGAGGACCTTATCTTTTGGTTGAGACTTTACTTTCCTAATTCTAAGGTCATGATGTTGCTTGCTGAATGCCTTGTTCACCTTATTTACAGATAGGTCCACTAAGATATTTTTGTCTAGCACATTAAGATTGATCAATCTTTCTTTTTGTGTTAGACTTAGGTTAAGGTTTAGATCATAGCTTGTTGAGAGTGTACGGAGCTCAGATTGAATTGGAAGTGTTGGAAGTTTCTCATATACTAACTCATGGGGAGAATATCCAATAGAAAGTTTCCAAGTTGATCGGTAAGCCCAAAGAGCATCATTAAGTTTTGTGCTCCAATCCTTCCTATATTTACCAATGGTTTGTGTTAATATTTTCTTAATCTTGCGGTTGGTTACCTTTGCCTGACCATTGGCTTGGGGTGGTAAGTTGTTGTTAATTTATGTACTACTTCCAAGCATTGCATTAATTTTCTAAATTTGGCACCTGTGAAATGAGTCTCATTATTAGAAATTAGTGAACATGACATCCCAAACCTATTTACAATATTTTGTTATATAAATTTTGCGATAGTGGATGATGTGCAATCTGTAGCAGCTACCACTTCAACTCATTTTGTGCAATAGTCAACTACAGCTATAATATACACTTTCCCATTAGACATGGATGTGATGGGACCCATGAAATCAAAATCCCATATGTCAAAAGGTTCTAGTGGTTGAATCCACTATTGAGGATCTTCCATACAAGCGGTCATACCCTTGTCATGTTAACAACATTCACAAGACTTAACAAATTAGTGGGCATCCCTAAAGATTGTGGGCCAATAGTATCTTGTCATTAGGATTTTTATGGTTGTGCATCTCCCTGCATATAGGCCTCTACAAGGTCCTTCATGAGCATCCTAGAGAACACATAGTTTATCTTTGTTAGGGACACACCAACGGATTAGGCCATCAGCACACACCTTGTAATGGTGTCCATTAATTTCCATGAATTATTTGAGTCAATGAAAAAATTGTTTCTTTTTCCTAAAATTTAAGTCTATTAGCATCTCTTGAGTGAGAAGATATGTGAGGATGCCATTATACCATATTTCCTTTTTAGGAATTTATTCATTTATTGCTCCAGTAAAGAAGAGTTTTTCTAGAAATTGATGAGAGAGTGGGCTCTCCTTCTCTTTGTTAGCCCATCTTAAGCAACAAAGATGGTTAGTAACCACATTCTCAGTTCCTTTTTGATCTACCACAATTAGATCGAAGTTTTTGCAAGATCACAAGACACCGCATAACACAAGGGCTCAACATTAGTTATTCATAAGGAAACCAATTGCACTATGGTTTGTATGTACTAATACATTGTAACCTAGCACATAATGTCTAAACTTTTCAAGCACATACACCATTGCCATTAATTCCTTCTCCATGGTGGTGTAATTTAACTATGCTTTCACAATGCTTCAAGTCATGAGGTGGATATAATATGGACATTCCATATTATCCATCTACATGAGTACTGCTCCCAAAGCATAGTTAGATGCATCTATCATGCTATGGAATGATTTGAACCAATTTTATGCTTGTAGGATTAGTGTTTCTATGAGTTTCTCTTTTAATTGTTGAAATGCATTTTCACATTCCTTGGTCCAAATGAAAGATTCATCTTTCTTTGTAAGTTCTACCAATAGCTTTGAAATCTTAGAGAAATTCTCAATAAAGCACCAATAGTATCTAGTACATGACTAAACATCTTTAACAGTCTTTGGTTGATGTGTTATACTTTGGATTACCCTTATCTTTTTTGGGTCTACCTCAATCCCTTTCTATGAAATTTGGTGCCCTAGCACAATTCCTTCTTGGACCATGAGATGGATCTTTTGCTAGTTGAGTCATAGGTTTATCTCAACACATATCTTCAATACTTGCTCAAGTTAGTCTAAGGCTTGCTCAAAGGTAGCTCCATAGGTGGAGAAGTCATCCATGAAGACTTCAACACCTCTACCGATCTATTGTTGGAAGATACTAAGTACCAAGCGTTGAAATGTTGTAGGGCCATTTCATAGGCCAAACAACATTTTACAGTATGCAAAAGTCCCTCAGAGAGTCATGAATGTTGTCTTGGCCTAGTCTTTTGGTGCAATTTGGATTTGGTTATAGCCACTATAACCATCCAAGAAACTATAATAACAATGCTTGGATATGGTGTCTAATAACTAATCCACAAATGACAAAGGAAAGTGATCCTTAAATGTTGCCATATTTAACAACCTAAAGCCAATGCAAATCCACCATTTACCATCCTTCTTTGGTATACTTATGAGTGGGCTAACCCATGATTGGATAGATAAAACTTACCTTGAGGAGTTTCTCTATCTCCTCGATAATTTTTTTCAATTTGGGATTTATCCACCTTTGTGGCTGCCTTTTAGGCTTCATGGCTAGGGCAATGTAGATGCGGTGCTGGCATATCCTTGGATTGGTTCTTGTTAGCTCTGGATATGATTAAGCAAAGGTTGTTGACCATTTATTCACCATTTTCAATCACTTTTATTTTTGTTCAAGAGCAAGTTTGGCATTAGTGATGGCTAGTTTACCATTTTTAAAAAATGCATACTCCATTCTGACTGGTAAAGTTTTTCGTTCTAAGGGCTCCCACTTAAAGTGATCAGGGATCTCCAAGTCTCCCCAACAATTATCATCATCTTCATTAGAGAGTTGGGAATGGAATTGTTTAATTTTGTCCATGCCTTCTACATATGCACAAGTTGAGTTCTTAGTTGGCTCGATGCATATTATGCTACTATCTAAATTAGCTATCAACCATTGGGTGCCCTCTTCCTTTGTGAATGCTATGTATAGATACCATTGAATATTAATTTCCTGCACACACTAATTGCATGCATTAATGTATGTTCTTTTTATTGACGAAATCTTTTGCACACAATTGCACTTGTTATCACTGTATGTGATGCATGGAATATGCTTCTTCTCAATTTTTTCTAACTTTTTTTCCTTAGATATTTCAAGAGATAGGTCCCTTATACCCATTCATGCATCAACTATGCTTAACCAAGCCCTTCCCATAATGATGGGGAAGTCACTTTTGCAATTGTCCACCTTGATTACTAGAAAATTAGTAGGATAGGACTACCCAAAAACTATGGTCACAATGTCCTCTACTAATCCCAAGGGAATAGTAATTAACTGATCTGCTAATTCTAAATGGATGTTGCTCTTCTTAAGAGGTGGTAGGTTCCAAGCTTTGCACATATCATGGGGGATGAGGTTAACTCTAGAACCAGAGTCAAGAATAGCCTTGCATGGATCTTGTCTAGTAATTTGTAGAAAGATGAGTGGTATTCTTGAATCAAATCTTTTCATAGAAAGGTTGCTAGCCTTGATCCAGTTAGAAATAACATGAGTTAGCATTACAATGTGGATCCTAGGTGACACTTGGTTTGAAGGGTGCTCAAAGGTATTTGATGTAGAGCATGAGGGTATTGAAGATGTAGGGTGATCATCCAGAGTAGGTTGTGAGGGCTGGAGAGGACTACTGAGCTAGATGAAAGGTCATTTCCTTGATCAATTATTCAAACCACTTGGTTGAAAAAATGGTTGTGAGTGTACAACCCTTGTAGCATTTCATTATTGCAATTGTGGACGAATCTCACCTTGCATAGACAAAGTAGAAGGTAATTGGGTTGAAGGTGGAGGTGTAGGTGTAGAGGGATGTGGAGGATGATAAGGATATAGATTCTTGGATAGGAAAGGTCTTTTTTTTTCATCACTTCATCAAGTGGTGACTCCTCCTTATGACAAAATTGGACCTATCATTTTCTGATGGATGGATCCCTATTATACTCTTTAGCACTCTCCCTTTTTTTTGGCTCATCTTCTTTTCTTGCTACTTGCTCAATTAGACTTTAGATTTGATGAGCTCTCATTTTAGACAACCTCTCTTGGGCATACATCCAAATGATTCTTCTTATTTCTGCTTTGAGCCCATCTATGATGTGGCAAAGTTACTCCCTATAAGAGTAACCATGGATAGGGCATCTGTGTAGGAGTGAATAGTATTGGCCCATGGTAGCATCCAAAGGTTCATGTGCTCCTTGTTTCGAGCCTTGGATTTGCCTTCTTAGATTAGACACTCTAGAGTATGTTTGATATTTGTCATTGAATAGCTTTAACATGGTACTCCATCTTTGGATAGATTCTGGTTCTAAGGATAGGTACCAACTTTTAGCTTCCTTAATGAGTGTCCTTGGGAAAAGCTTGAGTTTCTACCACTTACTCTCAATATTCTATAAGGCACAGAAATCTTGAAAAGATTGTAGATGTGTCTACAAATCAAAATTGTATCCCCCCTCAAAACTTGGGATATTGTTCATATTTAGGCCCTTGATCTAACTATCCTTCATATGCCTAGTTGGAATTCTTACTGCCTCTACAATGTTAAGCATACTTTGAGTTGCTAGTAAAGGTTCATCATCATTGCTACATTGATGACATTGATGATGGTTTCGGCCACCCTTTTGATTTTGATAGCCTTCACGGTCATTGTTATTTCATTAATCACCTTCGTCATGGTTGTTTCAATGAAAGCTTTCATGAGAACTGTCAAATAAAGAGGAATGTTCAGAATCAGATGAAGAGGAAGGTGAACCACTACCATGATCACGGTGTCCGCCACCACTCTTACGCTTTTTATTATCACCATCATTAGATCACTTGTTATTGCAATGTTCACTTGAGTTCCTACCTTGGCTATCACTCTTTCTTGAACTCGGTTTATGATAAGTTGATCACAAGGTCAAGTTCACACCCCCACCATCAGTAATAGGGGGTGAAGAATCCTCATGTTGAGAACCTTCCAAAGGAGGATCCTCATTATCCACTTGATCTAGTAGGAACAAGGGGTTAGTGTAATGTTTCCCCTTTGTGGCTTCATGAAGTCTCTCCTGATGTTTATCTCACTTACATTGTGTTTCAGTAGAACAATAGTTCTAAGTGTCATATCCATCCACAACATACTCTTCATGAAGATCTACTATGCCCAGCTTATTAAGGGTTTTAAATAGCATTCTAGGCACAAATTTATTGGGGGGCAAAATGACATTGCCCTCCATATCACACCATCGCATCTATTCATCCTGATGTAGGATGAAGGTGAAATTTGGTACAAACTCATTTGGATGAGTGTATACCACCTTGCATTCCTATGGCACCGATTGTCTAGTATCTTCAGGCTTACGAGAAGAAAAAGACATTTTGCAAAACAAAATGAAATTATCAGTGTGCTTTTATAATTTATGTATAGTGGGAATGTTATTGACCTTTAGGTTCATACAATGATATTAGTGGTATACACTTAGACTTAAATAGTGCATGTTCCACAACAAAGTCCTTGGCAACAGTGCTAATGATAAGTGGTGAGGTACCCCTACACCCAACCATACGAATCACAAAGCATTCACGTGCAATTCGGTTGAATTTTGTAGACTTTATCGTTTCCAATGCACTAGCCCTTTAGGAAGTGAATCTAGCCTTAAGGTCAATTGTTGTCCTCCCAATTACACTTGTGATGTACGTTGGTATGGTTAAGTGTAATTGAGGCATCCGATTTTTATCATTTTTTATTTTATATTTTGGTGCTTGAAATGTAGATAAAATAAGTTTAATTAACTAATCTAAATTAACTAATTAATTACTCATTTAACTAAACCTAACATAAGTATCTATTCCCACTTTCCGTACACGTCCTGAACCCATGTATCCACTGCTGGATGACCAAATGCTATGCTACTAGTTGTACCAAGTGATAATGCTGCTAGGATTACCAAGCAAATATGTGTTATGCTTGAAGCGGTCTTACTTATGTGTGTAATCTATTTTGCTTAATTATCTCATTAATGAAATAACTAGAATATTTTTGATTACTAATTGAAAGCATTTTTTTACTAATTATCTCATTAAATGCATAAATAAAATGGCTAATCTATCCAAAGTGTTGCAAGGTTTATCAAAAAGCTTGTCTTTATTACTACACACACTATCGTGCTTAGGTACAACAATGCTCAAATAAAGATCCATACACTCAATGACTCCTGTTGTGGGCACTCAAGGAAAAAATTCTAACTTTCAAATAGAAAAAATGTAAGAGCTTCACAACTACTGAAATCTAGACTCCCCATAAATGCGGCTGGTAGGTGTGTATTTATAGGCAATAGATAGACACTGAGTTGACGATGCCTCATCAACGCAACTAGACAATGATGACTCATCAACATTTTATTACCAAATGCGCCTTGACCACCATAGAATTGAGTTTACTTTTTCTTTAAAAAAAAGTAGAAAATGAAAGTAGTGAGACTCTTAAATTTGTGATCAAAAAGCCTTCTTCAATTAATTTTCACACCTAGTGATCAATATTTAAGTAAGCATCACATCTAATTTGTACAATGTGTACAAGTCCTACATATAGGATCTTATAGTGACCAAGTTGTACATCATGACACAAAATTAATTTAGCATGAAAATTTGAAAACACAACATTTTTAGTGAGTATTTTAGAGCAAAGTCAACTATATCTATTTATCAAATACTTGCAAGTTCATTTTGAATCTAAGTACAATATTCAATATAGGTAAGATTGACAATTTAAGAAAATAAACCAATATGCTACAATCAAAATAAATCACGATATAACTATTATCAACTATGTTAAACTTATGATCAACCATGAAACTATGGTTAAGAATAATAAAACTATGATTAACCATGGTGAACGTTAGGTAACTATATTTATGAAATAAATGATGTAGGTATGAATTGTGATAAATAAAAAGAAAAAACTAATAATAATAAAAATATAAATCTCAAGTTTTCAATTTAAATGTTCATTGGATATCTAATAATAATCTATTACTTATCTTAATAAAAATTTAGCAATTATTTTTCTTTATGCATGAAAATTCAAAAATCCTATCAATTAATATTAAACCATGGAGATAAACTTCATCAAAAAATAATTGATGGAAAAGTAAAGAAAAGGCTTCTCTTATTTGATTTTTTTATGAAAAATGTATGGGAAATCAATGAATGTTATGAAGCTATCAAAAATGACTCCTTTGTTCCTCAAAATATCAATGTATTGTGTAGAAACCAAAGAAGAAATTATGAAATAAACATGAAGAAAATTTGCAAGCTTTATGAAAGAAAGAAGACAACATTTCATTTAATAAAAGTGGAAAACGTTATTGAAATTACTTGTATTAAAAGCATATAAAATAATCATGGTAATGGAAGGTTCAATTTCTAATCTTATAAAAATCTACAAAAGGTTATTATGATAAATACTTGACATATCTACTTAGCCTAGAAAATCAATGAGGTGTTAGCCTAGTGAGAAGATTCTTGATTTGGAAGCTCTAGGTCACAGGTTTGATTCTTGTAAGCAATGATAAGTCATAAACTTCTAATTGCACTATATATCTTGGAGTATACCTATGTTTTGATTGACATTTACATGAAATGTTAGCGGTAAATATTCACATGATGTCCCACAACATGGATAATTGCTCATAAATCTCGTTCCTATTGATTATGAAACAATAAAAAGAAGCACTATAAGAACAGAAGGTGATAAAATTGGCAGAAAAAAAAATGACCCAACTATAACGAAAAGTACTAGGAAAAAAATTCACAAAATTGGCAAAATACCCCCCAGCCATTTATAATATATTGAGAAAGCCTATGCTTAATCGACACATAGTTGGATTCCTATCTATATCCTGTGTATTTTGGCATCTAGATTCCCATTATCAGCAGTTCTCAGCATTACTTGTCTCTGGCCCACTTAAAAAGCAAAAGCAAGAAAAATCAATTGGATTTGGTATCTAATGATGCAGGGCACGTTCAAGTTCATGTGCAAAAGTCGAACCTGTCACCATCCACCAAAGTTTCACGAGAAGATCGTAAGGCGTTCACTGAAGATAAAGAAAGGCAAAACATGAACGCCCATATTCCGCCGCCTCATTTGACGAAGCGGCTATTCCACAACACATGCTTTTCAAATTGCTATCGGTGATTCCAGACGATCCATCTCACCATGGCCGTAAAAATATTCACAAACCGAATAGCATCTTGAGTTTCCGTTAAAATTATCGTCCAGTTTAACCATGTAAAACGTAGAATATTAAATTTGCTTCCTGTGCACGTCACATGTGACCTCAATCCTGCACGCCACCGCTTTAAAATGTTCGGTCCAAGTCCGTTCACGGATACAACAACCACCATCATGACCCCTTTATCCATGTGCTATGCTCGCTAATCCGTAGTTTAACCAAAAGAATCGTCCAAAGCCTTAACAATTTTGGTTATAAAACGCAGCTGCCCGAGCCAAACTTGGATTCAGAGTCCTATACTTTCTTCAGACAATGGCAGCCAGAACGAAGCAGGAACGATTTCGGTCACCGGCATGGGCGGTGACGGTGTTGACGGCGTTAGCGTTGCAGGCGGCCATGGCGGAGCAATGCGGACGGCAGGCAGGCGGGGCGCTGTGTCCGGGCGGACTGTGCTGCAGCAAATACGGATGGTGCGGCAGCACCGTCGATTATTGCGGGGAAGGCTGCCAGAGTCAGTGCGGATCAACGCCGTCACCGACACCGCCGTCGGGTAGCGGAGTGGGGTCGATTATCACGGAAAACGTGTTCAACAACATGCTCAAGCACCGTAACGATAACGCATGTCCTGCTCATGGCTTCTATACTTACTCTGCCTTCATTAGCGCGGCTTCGGCATTC
Organism: Gnetum montanum; assembly: GCA_015680685.1. Taxonomy (NCBI): domain Eukaryota; kingdom Viridiplantae; phylum Streptophyta; class Gnetopsida; order Gnetales; family Gnetaceae; genus Gnetum; species Gnetum montanum. The sequence goes on along the minus strand of MNCI01003605.1, from coordinate 394,759 downwards.
CCGGCCTTCGGCACCACCGGAGACGACGCCACTCGCAAGCGTGAGCTCGCCGCGTTCCTCGCTCAGACCTCCCACGAGACCACAGGTACGCTCTGATCATCATTCATCTTTAGAGTCGGTTGCCGGGCCCCGGCACCACCGGGATGATGCCATTGCTACACGCTCTCCCTGCGGGCCGGAGTCCAAGGTCGGGTCGGTGGATGAGAAAAGTCTAACTTCTTTGAGTAGCAGCCTCAAACCCACAAACCCACATTTTGATTTGCCAAGTATCATCTTACCAGTTAGATCATCATCCTAACCTTATCTTAACAAAATGTATCTTTAACCAAAGTTCAATGCTTTTTGGTTTTTTCCATAGCTTTGCTAAAGTATCTTATCTTAACCAAAGGTCAATGCTTTTTTTCATAGCTTTGCTAAAGTAAAGTAGTAACTTTTTCTAAAAGACTCGTTACCTCATTTTCTTTGTACAGGCCCAGCCATTACACTCATACATATCTAGTTTTTATCTGATCCATAGATCAAAATTGACAGATGGGGCATAAAGGAGTCGTAAAAAGCTGTATTTTATTTAAAGACATTTAGAATTTTGAATTTTTTTTCTCGGTAACGATAAGCATTGACTTCAAATTTGAAGCATGATTCCAAGTCTTCCTCCAATGTCTTCAAGTCTCCCTGTCTTATGCAGTATCTTTTCTTAAAACATTTAAGATCCACCCATTCTCATTTTTGTTGTTTTATGCCTCTTTTATGCTACCATGTTTATAGCTATACTGGTTTATTAACGTAGGTGGGTGGGATTCGGCTCCGGATGGGAGGTACGCGTGGGGATACTGTTACAAGGAGGAGCAGAACCACGCCACCTACTGCGACACCTCCACCGGCTGGACCTGCGCTGCCGGCAAGCAGTACTACGGCCGCGGACCCATACAGCTTACCTGGAACTACAACTACGGCCAGGCCGGCCGCGCTCTCAGCTTCGACGGCATCAACGATCCAGACATCGTGGCTCGGGATTCCACCATTTCGTTCAAAACGGCAATCTGGTTCTGGATGACGCCGCAGTCGCCGAAGCCGTCTTGCCATGACGTTATGACCGGGCGCTGGTCGCCGTCTGCGGCAGATCAGGCGGCCGGAAGGCAACCCGGATTCGGTGTTACTACGAATATCATTAACGGGGGTCTTGAGTGTGGCCGCGGCAGCGATGCGCGGCAGAATGATCGCATTGGGTTTTACAAGCGCTACTGTGATATTCTTGGCGTTAGCTATGGCAACAATTTGGACTGCAATAATCAGCGACCCTTTTCTTCCGTCGCGGCACAGCTTCAGGATGCTATTCCCAGTCTTATTACCACCGTCGTCGTGTGATTTCGGCCTTGTGCTCTTCATCGTTTGGAAGAGTTTACATAGTATAAACTATATAAAATAAATGGCAGATGAAAAGTTTTAAGTTTGGTAGATTTTTCCACAGTAATATATATATATATATAAAGTTTTAAGTTTTACTGCTCCAGTCATGTACAGCAGAGCCACCGATGATTTTGAAACGAACGTTTAACATCAGATAACGATTTACCGCTGTCTCGGAGAGAGACCAAGTGAAGTAGACATGTCCAACCGATACCTGCCGACGGTGCAGAAAGTTCAAAATACCATAACAACAAAGTTACGGCCATTATACCGTCATCGTCGTAGTTCACTTAAGTGCAGATGACCTTGTGAACTGACGTTTTAAGATTTAAGAAGTAATTTGATTCCATTCTTCATGGGAAGCATTCAAATAGCGCCGTTTGAATGGAATGGATGTTTGTTAAATAGCTGCATAGTCCGCAAGAGTTGGATCCTCAGGGAATAAATATCTTTATATTGGATAGGATGATAGAATCTGTAACAATGATTAGACTTTTAGGTTCAGCATTTATCGGTTAGAACGGTGTTCAACAAATAATATGGATTAGATTAGCTAAATCTTAAAGAAAAAAAATTTATCCAATTCTTTTACCTGAAGTTATGAACCATGATTATTCTCTTGAATGGTACTATTAGCTCTTGTTTGTTAATGTTCTTTTCATTTTGCCTGGGATGTGTAAATATGAGGACACTCTACGTTAAATTTCAAAGTGATCTATTTAAGAATAATGAGAGTAAAATGAAATGTGAGAATATGTGCTGAAAGTGAAAAAATAAATAAATTATAAGGGCTTTTTATATTTTGGATCGCTCTCCTTCTTTCTCTCCTACTATTATAGATACAACCCCTCATTGTCCACCATACATTCTAAAAGTTCTTCATACTATGATTGCATCTTTACAGCAACAAACTTCTTCTGAATCTTAGTGAGCTTCTACTAAAGCAAATACTTTAAATGTTTTACTCTCCACTTTCATTAAAGGAAAAGGGAAAGATCTAATTTATTAGCCCAAGCCAACTCAAGCATCTATGCAATCTCATAAGAAAGATTCCTTTGTCCTTCACTTACATCTATCCAAACTTTTCCTTAAGTTATAGTGCTATATCAATCATCTTTGTATTAAAGTCAAGGTAAATTGACTATGAGCTCTAAAAGGAGCAACTTATTCCTCTTTGACCTCCTCTTTACCTCTACAAAGCACAAGGATGGTCTAGAAAAGTTGTTTAAGAATATAATAATGCACACTGACTTTGACTACTGATGAGACGCGGTTCGCACAAGCCGTGATATCGCGTACGCGATATCGCATCTTCCCCTACGATATCGCGTACGCGATATCGCAGTCCGCCTCCATATCTATAAATAAGATGCGGCTCTCCCTTGTTCGGGATCCCAGTTTTAGAGTAGCGAAGCTCTGGCAGTTTGATCCCTCCAAAGTTAGATTTTTTTCCTGTGTCTGCCCGCAGTGTGGTGAATGTAATTGTACGGTGTCTTTATTCGATTGTGCCGTACTTGGACATGCACATGAACAGCAATAAAGATCGAGATTACTTCATCATTGCAGCATTCACTTAGTTTATTTATTTGTTATTTATTGCTTTCATAGCGCGGTGTGAGTACGACTTAACTACGAGCATCTACGTGTGTGTATGGCTAGTTAAGGAATCGGTTGCTCATCGCGATTAGTCTCTCACCCTTCAACTCCTAGAAGTGGAACAAGTACGACTTGATTACGAGCATTTAAGTGTGACTGCTTGGTAGCCCAGTGGTGTAGCTAGGGGGATCTACACTTGGTAACCCAGTGGCGTATTTGGGGTCTGCGCTTGGTAATCCCAGTGGTGTACCTAGGCCTATGCTTGGTAGTCCTAGTGGTAGTCGTGCACGAAGTCCAAGATGTGTACGGTTGATCAAGGAATCAGTTGCTCGTCGCACTTAGGCTAGATTAGATTTTCTTACCCTTTTCCTCTTAGCTTAGATTAGTTAATATTATTTTCCATTGCCTTAAGGAGGAGTAGCGTTAGAATTAGGAAACACATCATACACCTCATCTAGACTAAACCATACGTGACATATGCAAAACTAGTCTAGGTGGGAAGACAGCGAATTGCGACCTAAGGCTAACTATCTAGGTGCCACAACTAGTCCATTTGTGGAGTTCGACCGGATTGCGCGTGCGATGCTTGTTTCGTATGGTTGAGTGTAGGGGTACCTCGCCACTCATCAACTACTTTATATTTTATGAGGAAAATATCAAAATTGATGTTGTGACCACACTAGTAGCCATATTGATAGTCTACATTTTTATTAAGATTAATAAAAGTAATTTTTTTCTACTTCATATTGATAATGATGCTAGGTTAAATGTGATTTTGTAAGCTATTATAGAGTGTTTAGGTCTCTAGAAGTAGTTGTACTTTGACTTCTCCTTCTCTTTGATTTTTTTAATGGAGCTAGAGTCTAAGTAATTGGTAGGTATTATTTAACAACCCTTCTTTGTTTGGGATCACACTACCTCCTTTGTTATATTTGTGATTGCCTAAGATTTTTTGAACATCAATGCCATACTTGGCAAGCCTTGGTTAATCCATTACTAATGAATCATGTTTTGATTTTGATGAAGCATCCAATCATTGTGTCGACTAGGCCACATTGACGAAGCCTCGTTAACACGGCCATGTTGACATGACCCCGTCGATGCATCCTTTCAAGTGTTGATGTGGCCTTGTCAATGCAAAGTCCATTTTCTGCTATAAATATGTGTGCACCTACTGCATTTATGGCATTTGTTGTTCAAGTTGTAGGGAAGATTTTGCAGTTTGTCTCCATGAAAGTTAGAATATTTCCCAAGTGCCCATAGCAAAAATTTGAAGAGTGTACAACTCTTTATTTGGGTGCTAATGTACCTGAGCCCATTGGCGTGATTGGCAATAAAGATGAGCTTTGTGAACATTCCTTGCAGCATTTGGATTAAACTACTTAATCATTAAAATATCTTAATATTCTAATATTTTAATAATTCTAAAATATTTTATTATTATCACTTTACAATTACAATCCTTTTTATAGTTTATGAGAACCATAAGCATGACCATCTTGAACATATTTCTGGCAATTGGCAACATAATGACGCCTAATGTCTAGTAACCTAGTAGTGGTTAGGACATGTTCAAGATGTGCATGGAGGATGGGATCGATTGTTTATGCTAGGGGTAGTTAAGCGATAGAGTAGAGCAATCATAAAATTATATAGCCTTTCATTTCCTACACTAGAAAAATTAGACTTTAAAGATAATAGGAAAACTTATAAAAATCAATGGCCTCAATCTCACTCAACCATTGTTTTAGAATATCATAGGTGAGGTTGGGAAGACAACAACTACTCTAACTAAGGTTTTGCTAGCTAGAATTCTATGTATGTAAGTGCTTGCAATCTTCAAAATTTGACCAGGTGATGCCTAAACGCTTGTGATTCGTATGGTTGGGAGTAGGGGTACCTCGCTACTCATCATTGGCACTATTTTCGAGGACTGTTAGTTTTCTGTGTGCTATCTAGCCTTAGCAAGATCATCACTTACCTTGTTGGAATGAACCTATTACGTCAAAATCTACTTACACTAGGTGACTTAGGTAAGAGTAAGGCACACTAAGTTATTTGTTGTTTAACCCTAATATGTCTTCTTCTCATAGGCGAGATGCATCCAACCCACAAGTGCTCCAAGAATGTTGGGTGATATATACTCATCTGGATGAGTATATACCCAACTTCACCTTCATCTTGCATCAGAATGAGCAGATGCAATGGCAGGACATGGAGGGCAATGTTATATTATCCCCTGATCGATCAGTTCCTAGAATGCTACTCCAAACTCTCACCAGATTGGGCATTTAGGAATGATTTGAGGAGTACATGATGGAGGATCATGATTATCGGGACTATCATCCAAATGAGGAATAATGTAAGCAGGACCTATAGTAGGTACAACACCATGAATGAGTAAAGGGTAAACATTCTAGTAATCCTTTGTCACTACCGGCCCAACATGATCATGAGGCACCTATTCCTCGTGGTTCCCATTCTTCCGTATCTCCACCCCAACATCAAAACATCTCATCTGTCATACAAAGTAAAGGGTCAAGTGACTGGGAGTTCCAGGATGCTGAGGGATCTCCCAAAGGAGATCACGGCAAAGGTGAAGATGGATGTGACGGTCGAGGCCATCATCATGGAAGAGGAGGTGATCACCAGAGTGGGGGTGGCAATCCCACCCCTTCTACTCATTCCCATCTTTCCACCTTAGCTTTATTAGGTTCTAAATATGATTGCAACCATCATAGGAGGGATTGTGATGATGATGATCGAGGAGACCGATGAGGATGACGTGCCTGAGGGTGTGAACAATCACAGGAGGATCACTATCATGAAAGGAGAGGTATCATAGACCATCACAGATGCCATGGCCATCATCAGGACCATGACTTTGATGAACCACTGTTTGCCACTCAAATCATGCTCTACATAGCAGAGGTAGTTCACATACCTACCAGGCATTTATGGGATAGCTGGAGCAAGTGCCTTGACATGAACAACATTTCTAAGTTTTAAGGGAAATATAACTGTGATCCACAGACTCACCTATAAGCATTTCATGATACCTGCACCCTGAAAAATATTGTAAATGAGTGGTAGAAACTCAAGCTGTTCCCCCAAACACTCATCAAGGAAGTAGAAAGCCAGTACTAATCTTTGGAGCTGGAATCAATCAAGTGATGGAGAACGATGATAGAGCTTTTCAATGATAAATACCAAACCTACTATAGAGTGTCTAATATGAGACAAAAAAGTTCAAAGGTGGAAACAAGGTAGCCACAAGCCCTTAGATGTAGCCATAAGTAGATACTACTTATTGTTGCACCAATGCCCTAGTCATGGCTACTCTCAAGTGGAGCAACTCTACCACATCATAGATGGGCTCCGTTTTGAAATAAGAAGGTCTCATGGCATTTATGCTCAAGGATAGCTATTTGAGTTAAGAGCTTATCAGCTTCAACAATTAATTGAGCAAGTAGCCACGGAAGAGGGGGAACTACGGAAATGGAAAAGTGCAGAGGAATATAATTGAGACCCTTCCATCTGGAAGAGGGAGGTTTGATTCTATGAAGACGAAGAGGAGTCATCTCTAGATGTAGCAGTGAATAGGAAGACTTTACCTATACAAAAGTTCACTTTTGAAATTTTGACCAAGGTGGACAAGATATGGGATTCTTTGGATGAAAAATTCCAAAGTGTTCTAAAAATCATCAAAGAATCCAAAGAACAACGTAATGATCTAGATTGATGAAGGAGAAAAGAGGCTGAACATGACTACCACAAATGTAAGGGCAACGTTGTTGCAGTAGAATAAATTGTAGACTTGGACACTGAGGAAGATGATGGATGTGACATATGCTAGTATGAACATCCTTAAGGGATGTTGCCCCATGGTGTTACATTTGCAAGAGTCTGGGGTGTACACTCTAAATCCTCACTTAGCAAAATGGAAAACACCCTGAAGATTGCCTTACCCCAAGGCAATTCCAAGCAGTTCCACCAGCAATAGGGATATTATCCAAGTGGAGCTCTGCCACAACCGTATGAGCACTACTAGCAATGGTAGCACCCACAGTCATGGGGGATGCCACCCCCAAGGTAGCAATACCCTTATTGGTACCTAGATCCTTATGGGTACTATGTTCAGCAACCAATCTCCCCGCAGGACTCTTCTAGTCATGTAACCTTCCAAAATCATTACTATCCTCCAGAATACTTTTGGGCCCAATCTCCATCACCTAAGGGGAAAAACCCACATCTACACTATCCTCTGCCACCTCCTTCTTCCATACCTATCCATCAACTCTCAACTCAGCTACCTCCTACTTTGCCTATGTAGGGGGAAATACCTCCATAGCCACAACAGCATAATGCCACAATGGCCATCAATCTACAACCGGTTCCCCAGCTAAGCTGATCAGAATCAAAACCATAGAAACATTTTTTTTAGCTTAATAACCTAAACACACCCTCACATTCATCTATGGCTAGTGCCCTTGATGGAGTGTCATTAGTCGATGCATCAACTAGGCCGTATATACAAGGCCATGTATACGCGGTTGCATCAACGTGGCCTNTATATACAAGGCCATGTATACGCGGTTGCATCAACGTGGCCTCGTCAACGTAGCCTTCCATGCATCGATGTGGCCCTGTTTATGCAGAGCCTATTTCGGCCTATAAATAAGAGGGCCTTCCACCTCATTTAGGTACCTTTTAGTTAGTTGTAGCAAAGATCTTGCAGTTTGTTCCTATAGGAGATAGAATATTTTCCAAGTGCCCACAGCAGGTGTAGGAAAAGTGAACAACTCTTTATTTGAGCGTTGATGTATTTGAGCCCATTAGCATGAATGAAAATAAAGAAGAACTCTTCAAGCATTCCTTGCAGCATTTGAACTTAGTCATTTATTGCATTCATTAGTTTAATATGTTTATGCTTTGATACCTAAGTTTCCATTATTGTTATTTTAATTACTTTCACTCTCTTATAAGTTTGTAAAGACCATAAGTATGACCATCTCGAACATAAATCCAACACTTGGTAACCTAGTGATGCTTAATGTCTGGTAACCCAGTAGTGTTTAGGGGATGCTCAGAATGTGCCTAGAAGATGGGATCAGATACTTATGCTAGAAGTAGTTAAGATTTAGATCAAGATAGTTTTAGATTACTCAATACTCTAGCCTTACATTCCAAGATAATTAGATGCCAAAAGATAAGTAAAAAGCTATAAAAATCATTAGCCTTAATCCCACTTAACCATTGCAATCAGAAAATCATAAGTGAGATTAAAAAGATAATGACCATTCTAACCCAAGGTTTGCTGGTTAGTGTCAAGTGTATGTTAAGTGCTTACAGTTTATAGAATTCGACTGAGTCGTGTGTGAACGCCCATGATTCCTATGGTTGGGCATAGGGGTACCTAGCTACTCATCATTGGCACCATTGCCAAGGACTATTAGTCTTATATGCACCCTCTAACCTTAGTGACCTTATCATCCAAGTCATTGGAACAGACCCAGGATAGTAACATTTACGCATGCTAGGCAGATTAAAGTAACATAAGGTACACTAATTAAATGGATCATCTAACATCCAATATGACTTCTTCTCACAGGTGAGAGGTATCCAACCCACCAGTGCCACAAGAATGTCGGGTGGTGTACAAGCATCCCGATGATTATGTCCCCAATTTCACCTTCATCCTACATTAGGATGAGCACCTACAATGGTGGGACATGGAGGGTAACATCGTACTACCACCCGACCAATCGACTCCTGCAATGCTATTTCACAATCTTGGTAGACTAGGCATCTAGGACCATGGGGTGGAGTATGTCATGGAGGACCATGACTACTGGGACTATTGTCCCACTGAGGCTTAACAAGCACAAGACTAGTAGCAGGTGGAAAGATATGAACACCTAAATGGGAAACAATTCAGTAACCCCTTATTCTTGCAAGGGCTGCAAGATGATGACGATCCCATCTTTCATGATTCTCACTTAACCGAACTTCCTCTAGGGTAGTAGATCCTTTAGTCCATCATCTAGAGAAAGCCTCCAAGTGACTGAGATCCTCAAGGGGATGGAGGGTCACGTAGAAAAGATGGATAGGATGATCGAGGCCATCATCGGGATAGAGGGGAATATTGACACCGGAGCAGTGACGATACCTCTCCTTCTTCTCCATCCTCTCTCTCTCCTATACCTTCATCCAGATCAGGCTTTGATCGTAATTGGGGTAGAAAGGAGTGAAAGGATGGTGGTGAAAAGGTTTAGAAGGGACAACATGAGGAAATGTGCAACCAATCACACAATGCTCGTCGACATGAAAGGAAGGGTAGCCAAAATCATCATAGACATCATGGTCTTCATCAGGACTATGACTCGGATGAGACATTGTTGGCTACTTGGAGCATGCTCCAGATAGCCAAGGTAGTTCATATCCCTAGTAGGCATGTGAAGGATAGTCGGATCAAGCGCGTTGATATGAACAACATCCCCAGATTTGAAGGGGGATATAACTTCAATCCAAAAACTCACCTGCAGGCATTCCATGATGCTTGCATCCTACAGAACATTGACAATGATTGGTAGAAGCTAAAGCTATTCCCTTGCACACTCATCAAGAAAGCAGAGAACTAGTATTGGTCCTTGGAGCTGGAATCAATTAGAAGGTGGAGTATGATACTTGATATTTTCATTGAAAAGTATCAAACGTACTCCAGAGTGGCAAACCTGAGATGTTAGATCCAAGGGTGGAAGTAAGGTAATCATGAACCCTTGGATGTAACCAGGAGTAGATACTATTCACTGCTACATCGGTGCCCTGGTCATGGCTGCTCTCAGTGGGCACAACTTTGCCACATCATTGATGGGCTTTGTTTTGAAACGCGAAACAAGCTTGGCGTGTACGCCCATGGACGAATGTTACAGTTAAGGGTCCATCAATTGCAGCGCCTCATTGAACAGGTGGCCAGGGAGGAAGGAGAACTTATAAAGAAGGAGAGTACAAGAGAATTTAATTGGGATCCCTCCATCAAAAAGAGGGAGGTCCGATTCTATGATGAGAAGGGAGAATCACCACTAGAAGCAATGGTGAATTGAAAGACCTTGCCTTTACAAAAGTTTACATCTGAAATATCAGCAAAGGTTGATAAGATGTGGGATTCTTTGGATGAAAAATTCCAAAGTATGCTAAAAATTGCAGAAGATTCCAGAGAACAAGGTAATGATCACGATTGGTGCAAGAAGAAGGAAGCTGAACGTGCCCAATATAGGGGTAAGGATAAATTGTCGTAGCAAAGTAGGTTGCAGACTCTGACATTGAGGAGGATGATGAATGTGGCATATGCCAATATGAACATCCTAAGGGATGTTTTCCTATGGTGTCACATCTTCAAGAGTTTTGGGTGTATGCATTGAATCCTCACTTGGTGAAGAGACAAACACCCGAAGGTTGCCTTACCCACAAGACAATCCAAGGCAATTCCACCAACAACAAGGATACTATCCAAGTGGAGTGCTAGTGTAACCTTATGAATACTTCTAGCAGTGGAAACACCTACAAGCATGGGGAATGCCATTTCTAAGGTAGCAGTACCCTTACAAATAGCCAGATCCCTATGGGTACTATGTTCAGCAACCAGTCTCTCCACGAGACTCTTCCAATCATGTACCCATTCCAAGTTATTACTACCCCCTACAATATTTTTGACCTCAATCTCCATCACCCAGGGGGGAAAACCCACATCTCTTCTATCCTTCATCACCTTCTCCTGCCACTCCTCCACAACATTCCACTCAGCTACCACCTGCTCCACCAATGTAGGGAGAGATACCACCACAGCCACAACAATGAAATGCTACAAGGGCTATTAACTTACAATTGGCACCTTAGCCAAGTGGACCAGAACCCAAGCCATGAAAACATATTTTTTCTAGTCCAATAATTTGAACATATCCTCATATACACCTATGGCCAGTTCCTCTAAACCTTCAACTACCTCCACTATTCCATTGCCCAAGCAGCCTTTAAGTCAACCACACTCCAACGTCTCAATGGTCATGCTCACACATGCCATGATCGACTGGATTAAGGCAGGTCATCTTCCCTAGAAATTGACTGATTGGAGAAGCCCCCTCATTTATCTTCAAGTGGCAAGGAATGAGCCATGCAAAGCTCTTGTAGACTCAAGGTTAGGAGTCAATTTGATCTCTCATGACATGTACAAGAACTGGAACTTGCCCCTACTAAAGAAGAGAAACATTCGGATCGAATTAGTAGACTAGTCCATCATCATTCCCTTGGGATTGGTGGAGGACATTGTGACCACCATTTTTTGGTGGTCCTATCCTACTGATTTCCTGGTCATCCATGTGGAGAACTACAAGGGGAACTTTCCAATCATCATGGGAAGAGCTTGGATGAGCATGGTGGATGCACAACTAGGACTCTGAGATATATCCCTTGAAATTTCAAAGGAAAATCCTTTCAGGAAGATTGAGAAGAAGCACGTTCCATGCATTGTGTACAGTGACTCAGGGTGCAACTGTGTGCAGTAGTTATGGTCTGCTAAGTGGATATCCATTCAAGCATGTAGTTGGTGTATCGAGGAATTACCTATTCAACAGTGCCTCTACGCAACAGCCACCAACTAAGAGGGCACCCAGTGGCTGATAGCTGATCCTACTAGTAGCGCATTATTCATGGAACCATCTAAGGGGCTTGTACAAGCCTACATTAAAAGCATGAACGAGATGGAAGAGGTTCATCAATAGGTCTCCAATATTAATAACCATGATGATTGGGGGAAGCTGCAAATTCCTGAAAGCTTCAAACAAAAGCCCTTGGAGCTCAAGTCTTTACCAGCTCACTTGGAATATGCATTTTTATGAAATGGAAAGCTGGTAATTATCAATGCCACCCTTGCTCTTGAATAGAAGAAGAAATTGCTGAAGGTGGTAAACAAATGGGATGCTACATTTGCATGGTCATATCCTAAGTTAACTGGAGTTGATCCTAGGTTCTGCAAACATCGAATCTATATTGACCCCTCCATGAAGCCACGACGACAACCATAAAGACAATTGAACCCTAAACTGAAGTAGGTCATCAAAGATGAAATCAAAAAATTCCCAAAGGTGGGGTTCATATATTCTATTACCTATAGCGAATGGGTTAGCCTACTCATTATTGTGTTGAAGAAAGGTGGAAAATGGAGGCTCTATATTTATTTCCGATTGCTCAACATGGATACCTTCAAGGATCACTTTCCACTCCCATTTTTGGACTAGGTATTGGACACCATCGCAGGGCATCACTATTATATATTTTTGGATGGTTACAGTGGTTATAACCAAATCCAAATAGCACTAGAGGACCAGACCAAAAAAACTTTCACAAGTTCATGGGGGACTTTCGCATACAAGAAGATGCCTTTTGGCTTGTGTAATGCACCTGCCACATTTCAATGCCTTGTCCTCAGCATCTTCCAGCAATAGATCGGCAATGGGATAGAATTCTTCATGGATGACTTCTCTACCTATAGGGCCATGTTCGAGCAAGCCTTGGACCATTTTGAGTAGGTTCTGAAAAGGTGTGTAGACACCAATCTATGGCTCAATTGGAAAAAAATCCATTTGATGGTCCAACAAGGTATTGTGCTAGGGCATCACATCTCATAGACAAGGATTAGCGTGTATCTTGAAAAGATTAGAGTCATCCAAGCAATCACCCGTCAACCAAATATCGTAAAAGATGTTCGGTCATTCCTTGGCCACACTAGTTACTACCAACGTTTCATTAAAAACTTCTCAAAGATCATCAAGCTGTTGGTAGAACTTATAGAGAAGGATGCTCCGTTCATCTGGACCAAGGAATGTGAATCTACATTCCAATTTCTTAAACAAAAACTCATAGAAACTCTAGTTCTATGGGCACCTGATTGGTCCAGGCCCTTCCACATTATGACAGATGCATCTAATTACACCTTGGGAGCCATGTTTACACAATATGATGATCAGAAACATACATACTATATCCATTGTGCAAGCCATAGCATTGTGGGTGCTTAGCTTAATTACACCATCACTGAAAAGGAGTTGATGGTGGTGGTGTTCACCTTGGAAATATTTTAACACTATGTGCTCGGATACAAGGTGTTTATGCATACTAACCACAGTGCTATTTGATTCCTGATGAATAAACCAATGGTAAGCCCCTGCGTCATCCAGTGGTTGGTGATTCTTCAAGAGTTTGATCTTACCATGGTAGACTAGAAGGGAACCAAAAATGTGGTGGCTGACCACTTATCTTGGTTACGATGGGATGACACAGAAAAGGGGGAGCCCCTCTCTAACCAATTTCTAGATGAACTCCTCTTTGCAGGTGCAGTCAATCCGCAAGTGCCCAAGGAATCCCCTTGGTTCAACCACATCCTCACCTACCTCACAACCCAGGAGTTGTCAAAGGAGTGGAACCATTGACAAAAACAACAGTTTCTCCATAAGGCAAAGAATTTCATGGAAATCAATGGCCACCTTTACAAGGTGTACATAGATGGCCTAGTTCGATGGTGTGTCCCTAATGACGATACACTGCGCATCCTCCAAGATGCTCACGAGGGTCCTTGTGGGGGTAACTATGCTAGATGATGCACAGCCATTAAGATCCTACTTTTAGGATATTACTGGCCCATAATTTTGAGGGATGCATAATGGTTTGCCCACTCCTACGAATGTTGCCAAAAATATGGTGGGATGATGGCACGGTTAGAGGGACCTCAACAATGGATCTAGCCACTAGAGCCCTTCGAAATTAGGGGCATCAACTTCATGGGGCCTATCACACCCCTGTCAAATAGAAAGGCATACATCATCGTAGCTGTGGACTATTGCACAAAGTGGGTAGAAGCAGCAACCGTCGTCAACTGTTCTTCCAACACCGCTGCATGATTTGTCCAACAACAAATCGTCAACAGGTTTGGAGTGCCACGTGCACTCATTTCTAATAACAAACTTGATTTTATGGGTGTTACTTTTTGGAAACTTATGCAACACTTGGGGGTCATCCATAAATTTACAACATCCTATCACCCCTAAGCTAACGGGAAGGCCAAAGTCACCAATAGGGATATCACTAAGATCCTTACCTGAACCATCAACAAATACAGGAGAGATTGGAGTACCAAACTTAATAATGCCCTATGGGCCTATCGCTCCACTTGGAAACTTCCTATAGGGTACTCTCCCTATGAGTTAGTGTACAGAAAGTTATCAACACTTCCAATTTAGGCTGAACTCTGCACACTATCCACCACTAGTAACTTAGGCCTTGACCTCCCACTAGCACAACGTGAACGACTTATCAATTGAAGTGTGCTAGATGAGAACCAATTAGTGGCCCTATCTTCAAATGAGATCCACAAGGCCTATAACAAAAAATGACATGATCTTAGGATTTGGAAGGTCACATTTAGATGTGGAGATAAGGTGTTGTATTGGAACCCCTCACATGTATCTCAACCAATCAAGTTTTAAACACTATGGGGGGGACCTTACATTGTCTTTGAAATCTTTCCATCCGGGGCCCTTGCTTATCCACAAACCTGAGGACCCCACTAGAACGCAGTTGGTCAACTGACAACAACTGAAACCTTTCTGTGAACTCCACTCAACTAGTGCAACCACCTCGTCATCACTAGGATAGCCTTGTTCCATTTTTCGCATCTCCTCCTTTCCACGCAGTCATGGGGGAGACTGTCATCCCTACTAACCCATTCCACTACACCCCTCACTGTTTTGTAATTTTTTGTTTTACACTTTTTTTTATAATTTTTTTTTCAACATTATTCATATGTTTTCCAATGCTTATTAATTTTTTCCTTTCTTTAATTATTTTTTGTTTCTTTATGTGTGTTTCATTTTTCACGTGATGGCTAATGCGTCATCTTATTGTGATTAGGTGTCTAGCACAGATGGTTTTCATTGTGATGGGTAATGTACAATAAGTTCATGTAGTTATCTAGCTCTTGCTCTCGCATGGTTGTCCTTGGACTTTACGTCTATTTTTTGCTCATAAAATCGGCAGTGAGTCCACATCATCCACCCATTCAACCACTCCATGGTTTTCCTTCTGTTGAGAACATGTAACCCATTCACTTAAAAACATTGTAATTAATGTGTGACTTTTGTAGTTCCCAGACTCAGGGATGATCCAATGGTTTGAATCGGGTGTGACTTCAAGGGAAATTCAACATTCGTCACTCTCTCCTATCCCCTGGGTTGCTGGTGTGTCCTTACGGATTTTCTACCACTTCACGTTCTTCTCTCCAAGGAAGCTCTTGGGAAATTTGACCTTGCATGGTATGGTCCTCACCGAAAAAATTCAAAAAAAGAAAAAAAACACAAATAAACATGAGGATTCAAAGCATACCCCATTTTCAAATGCATGTGAACTTGCATGGATCTTTGCATGGTGTGGTTCCCCTAAAAAAGAAAAAAAATCATGACATCACTTTGTGGAAATTCAAAGCACACCCCTTAGACTACCTATCACAAGTTACAAGCACTAGTTATGGGACTTCCTTTGTCCCCTATAACGTCATCTTGTTTTACTTCCTTCCTCTCACATTTTTTGGAGTGGTGGTTATCTATGGATGCATTCCTACTTCCTTGGGGGATGGCTAGGGCTTCGTCTGTTGCTGCGATGTCACTATATGCAGATGGTTTTGGGTCTAACCAAAAACTACACACGGGGTTTCATGTGACCAACAATCAGAATTTCCATTCTCTCATCTCTTTCTTCATCCATTTCTCTCTATAACTCACCTCACTGCCCATTTTATGTTGCAAATGTTCATCGTGGTTTCCATGGGCTTCTCATGCCTTGGTGGGGTCTCTTGGGTAGGAGTATTAATTAGCGAACATCATTTCTTGACCTTAGGACCCACAGACCCTGGTGTTGAGGATATGCAGGGGATACTAAGGCTCTTTCTTGCTATCAGGAGGACCCACCTACATATTCTTGGTCCTGCTTGTTAAGTCTCCCATCCTTTGGATTTCGTGGTTGATTATTTTCAGGGACCCATCGCTTGATTTCTTCCTTGTGAAGTTCTTTTGCATCACGTTCTCCTATTTTTTGACTCTTTTTCGAGCTTTGATTACCTTCCTCCTATCCTTAGCCATGACTGGGCCTCTCATGCACTTCAACTGCTCCAATTTGGTGTTTCAAATTCATCATTTCAGGCTTTTTCTGGGTTGGTCAACGCTAGTCAATGGGTGCACACCCCTGTGTATACAGGGCCCCGTATACATGGCCCCATTGATGCAGTGCCCAACCCCTATATATAGGGCTATTTTTCTTCACATTTTCATCATTTGGAATCCAAATTTGGGGGAGATTTTGCCATTTTTTTGCCCAACTCTTCCCTAAGCACCTACGTCCTATCTCACATCCACATCAACCGATCCTTGCCCTTTCAAGCAACTGGAGGTATGCTTTCAGTTGTTGGGGGGGGGGGGGGGGGGGGGGTAGGCAAGGGGATGAAGCCTATGTGTAATTAATTAATTAATTAATTAGTTAGTTAATTATGAAAACAACTGTTTAAACTTCAACTCATCCTTTGTTGTTTTTGACTCTAACCCATAAATTAACACTCCGGGAGACTTAAAGGAATTCCTGTGCCAACAACATAACTTAGTTGAACTGAGAAGGTGTTTAAGGACCATATTGTGCTACTTATGCACAATCTAATGGATGGTTATGTTTGATTATAGATGGCACCCAAACCGAGGCATCCAAAGGGTGAAGGACCATCACAATTGAGGGACAAGCGCCCACGTATAGGAAGGGGACAAGGCGGGCGTCAGCTAGAGTACGTGGAGGGCTCTCATGCAACTGGCCCCCTCTGCAAAGGACTTGACATGGAATCTGTCCATCAGATTTCTAAAGAGGTGATTCCTAGTGAGCAATCATAAGGGGATGAGACTCCAAGGATATCACCATGGCTTGAGGTCACCCTAACCCAAGCCTATCTTGATGCTATCACACCACACGAGGTGCAATAGATGGTCCTCTAAGAGCTAAACTTTGGACCATTCCTTGAGAATGCACTAGAAGAAGTGAGGCTCCAACTTCAAAACTCTCTAATGTGGCCAATCATCACAACCAATGGTGAATGGTACTTAAGAGAGACCTATCTCTTCTAGACAAATTGGAAACTAGGTTCTAGAGTAAGAATCAAAGACATTTATGTCTCTAAATCTTTGAAGGTGATAGCACAGGCTCTGGGGTTGCTCGAGACAAGAGCAGATGTGGTGGAAATTTCAAAACAAGTTGACCCAGAGGTAAAGGAAGAATGGACCAAATGGTGTTATGGGGTAGAGCGTAAGGAATTTGACTCTTTGACCATGGCAGAGAGGGTGTACTCGAAGATCACGTCTTACCACTTGAACCCAATGGTAACACCTAGCAAAATCATAGCCTTCTTTGCCTATGCATGTGCCACCTTGAGTGGGAAGTTCCCAATGAGTCTTCCATAGCTGTTGTTCTTGGAGATTGAAAAGAGGTTTACTGAGAGCGAATGTGGAAGATGAGCTCTCCCCTTTCCCTGCCTCATCCAAAAGTTGTTTAAATGGGTAGGGATAGCATAGTACTCCAATGATATAATCCAGCACACTCCGATTGCCTCTTGGTGGGAAATGATGAAGGATAAAACTCCCACCACCACATAGACAGAGGAGGAGCATCAACCACCTCCACCACCTATACAAATAGCAAATTCGGGTTTGCAAAGCATTGCGGAACACATCCGCAAAATCTGACAAATGCTATTTAGCCAGCAAGAGTAATCTGGTAGGATTGGTGGAGGAGAGGACCCTTCGATCTATCACCCTACAATGAGCCACTTGGAGCAAGTGGCTCAATCTGTTAGCTTGCTTGAAAGAGTAGGGTTGATGTTCTCCATAGCCCGAATGTAAGTGCCTACACAAATAGATCCTAGTGTTCAAGAGGTAATAGTGTCCACACAATAGTTATTTCTTGAAATTTTTGGGAATGCTGGTACCTTTTTGATACGCTTAGAAGATGGTGAAAGGGCAACAGTCCTAGTGATGTAGCACCAAGGATAGGAGACTACAGTTGAAGTGGTTGCTGATACAATTGCTATGGCTCTCAACTCACTGACAACACCTGTACTAGACATTCATGGACTACAAGATGTATAGGCATCTACCAGAACTTTGTGTAGCAAGATTGATATAGCCCAACATGAGGAGTTGTTGGATCGACTGGTGGGAACTGGACAATAGCTTCTAGATGTCTTCGACCTTTCAGACAACATTACTACAACCCAATCAGAGTTACTTTTAGCAAGGAGTAAGAGCCTCATTTTGGAAGGGCAACTTGAAGCTTCTCAAGTTGCTTGGCAACGCAAGTAGCCCAATTAAGAGCCCAACTTGCCAATCCAACCATCCTCAACTATGAAATAACCAGATATGAAGCTTTTCAATAACTTCAACTCAAACTTTAGATCATTGAGGATGTGCAAGAGTTAGTGATCTTCGATAAGTCCTTGGCAGATGTTTAAGCATATCATTTAGACAAGGACTTGGCGGAGGTTTGCCAGGAGAATGTCTAATTGACCATAGAGGTTCATCACCTGTGTAATGTTGGTGTAGAAAATGAACACATGAAAAATTTTATCCACCAACAACAGGAAGAACTAGCTAGGGTGAACGCTGACATAAGAAGGTTGGTCACTGAGAACTGAAATCTATCAATGGAGGAGGTTCAGGCGTTGCGACAGAAATCTATAATTGAAATTGCCGCTTGGAAGAATGAGGCCCTAAAATTTGAAAACATCAAAAATCATTATATGAACCAAGTGGGATTATAGAAGAAAGTAAATGAAAAGCAAATTCAGGTCACAAAGGCCAAAATGAACCAAGCACTCCAATAGCTCCAAGAAGGAGGTGATGTATGGCAACCTATCTTTGATGGGTTGAATTCCTATAATCAATCTGAAATCCACCTTAAGAAGCTACAGATTGAAGAGATGATAGAATATATGGAGCTTGCCAACCTATGTTATGTAAACCTAGCTATGCTCATAGCTAGGAGGTCATGGTCAAAATTGGAAAAGCAAGTGGCCACCTCGTATTCTCTATACAAGGGCGAGTTGCAGGCGTACAAAATAACAAAGTAGAAGCTAGAAACGGTAAACGTGGAACTTGAGGTTCTCCGCACAATCTTTGAAGGATAACATGAAGTCATGGAGAACTTGGCTTGATGAATAAATGACTACCAACAACTACAAGCATCAATCTGAGCATTTGACATTGAATGAAAGCAGTTCATAGCCTGGTTTGTCAACCTAAAAGAACTCTTCCTGGTATTGCCATGTCCTTGGGAGGTTCCAGTTCCAGCACACATTGGATAAGCTTCCTAGATAGAGAACGATCCTAGAAGAAAAGAAGCAAAGATGAGGGCTCTCTTGGAGGCCTTCCGTTTGCTTCTAGAAGTTGTAGCTACTGCGGGACAATTGTCATTCGTGCCACCACCAACGCATGGGTCAAAGGTTGGAGAAGGTCCATTAGAACCACCACCCCTAGGGATGGTGTGATCTTCTCCAACAATTTTGTGCATTAGTCTACATGAAAAAAACTCTAGGACTAGCAATGTGTTCAATTTTATCTCTAAACATCACCATTTTTTGTAACTTGTACTTCTCTGTAACTCGGGCACTTGGAAAAGTTAATGTGTATGTCAAGTCATGTGTGTTGTAAATAAAATTCCATACCTTCCAAATTGTAGAGTGACTCGAGGATGAGTTTTTACTTAGTCATGCAGGTATGATGGAGTGTCATTAGTCGATGCATTGACTAGGTCACGTATACGCAGCTGCATCAATGCAGCCCCATCGACGCAGCCTTCCATGCGTTGACGTGGCCCCGTTTATGCAAAGCCTATTTCGGCCTATAAATAAGAGGGCCTTCTACCTCATTTAGGTACCTTTTAGTTAGTTGTAGTGAAGCTCTTGTAGTTTGTTCCCATAGGAGATAGAATATTTTCCAAGTGCCCACAGTAGATGTAAGAAAAGTAATCAGTTCTTTATTTGAGCGTTGATGTATCTGAGCCCATTACCGTGAATGGCAATAAAGATAAACTCTTCAGGCATTCCTTGCAGCATGTGGACTTAGTCATTTATTGCATTCATTAGTTTAATATGTTTATGCTTTGATACTTACTTAAGTTTCTTTTATTTTTATTTTAATTGCTTTGGCTGTCTTATATGTTTGTAAAGACTATAAGTACAACCATCGCGAACGTAAATCCAACACTTGGTAACCCAATGACAGTTCATGTCTGGTAACCCAATAGTGTTTAGGGGATGCTCAGAACATGCCTAGAAGATGGGATCAGATACTTATGCTAGGAGTAGTTAAGATTTAGATCAAGATAGTCTTAGATTACTCAATACTCTAGCCTTACTTTCCAAGATAATTAGATGCCAAAAGATAAGTAAAAATATATAAAAATAATTAGCATTAATTCCACTTAACCATCACAATTAGAACATCACAAGTGAGATTAAAAAGACAACGATCGTTCTAACCCAAGGTTTTCTGGTTATTGGAGGGTGTATGTTAAGTGCTTATAGTCTATGGAATTCAATTGAGCCATGTGTGAATGCCCATGATTCATATGGTTGGCGTAGGGGTACCTAGCCGCTCATCAGCCCCTACATCTCCCATTTCCTCTAACACTCAATTCTTCGAGCAACCTTCAAACCAAACACCTTCCAATGTGAAAATCATCATGTTAACACATGCTATGACGGACTGGATTAAGGTGGGTCACCTCCCTCAGAAATTGGTTGATCTAGGAAGCCCCCTCATATACCTTTAAGTAGTAGGAAACTAGCCATGCAAATCTCTTCTGGATTTAGGATTAGGTATCAACCTAATTTCACATGATATGTACAAGACCTGGAACCTACCCCCATTGAAGAAAAGTAACTTTCAGCTTGAGTTGGTAGACCAATCCATCACTATTCCCTTGGGATTGGTAGAAGATATTGTGACCACTAGTTGTGGGTGGTCCTACCCTACTGATTTCCTAGTGATCCGTGTCAATAACTATAAGGGGGACTCCTTGATTATAATGGGGAGAGTGTGGCTCAGCATGGCGGATGTACATTTGGGACTCCAGGATCTCTCCCTTGAAATCTCCAATAAAAATCCTTTTGGGAAGATCAAGAAGAAGTGTGTCCCATGCATTGTGTACAATGATTCCAGGTGCAACTATGTGTAGAAACTTTGGTCCATTGAGTGAACATCCATTCAAATGTGTAGTCGGTGTGCCACTAAATCAAAAAATTCACTGATGCTTGTATGTAGCAGCCACTACTCAAGAAGGCACCCAGTGGTTGACCGCTGATTCTAATAGCAGCACCCTATGCATGGAACCCTTTGAGAGCCTTGTATGTACCTATATGGGGAGCATAGATGAACTAGAATAGGTCCATTAGCAACTTTCCACTACTAATGATGCTACTAATTGGGGAAAGTTGCAAATCCCTGAAAGCTTTAAACAGGAGCCCCTAGCACTAAAGCCCTTACCGGTCAATTTGGAATATGCATTCTTGCAAAATGGTAAGCTGGTAATAATCAATGTCACTCTTACTCTTGAGAAAAAGAAGAAGTTGCTAAGGATGGTGAACAAATGGTTGACTACCTTTGCATAGTCATATCTTGAGTTAATGGGGATTGATTCGAGGGTATGCCAATATTGAATTTATATCAACCCTTCCATGAAGCCATGACAATAACTACAAAGATGATTGAATCCCGAACTTTAAAAATCCATCAAGGATGAAATTGAGCGACTGATGAAGATGGGATTCATCTACTCCATTGTGGATAGCAAGTGGGTTGCCTTACTTGTTATTGTGCCAAAAAGGGTGGTAAATGGAGGGTCTATATTGATTTTTGATTACTAATCATGGTAACCTTGAAGGATCATTTTCCACTCCCATTTATGAACTAGGTGTTGGATACCATTTTAGGGCATTGTTAATATAGCTTCCTGGATGGTTACAGTGGCTATAACCAAATCTAGATTATACTAAAGGACTAGACCAAGACAACGTTTACAAGGCCCTGGGGGACTTTCATGTACAAGAAGATGCCCTTTGGCATATGTAATACGCCTACAACCTTCCAATACCTTGTCCTCAACATGTTCTAGCAACAAATTGATAATGGTGTAGAATTTTTTATGGATGAATTCTCCACCTATGAGGCAACATTCGAGTAATCCTTGGACTACCTTGAGTAGGTTTTGAAGTGATGTCTAGAAACTAACTTATCGCTCAACTGGCAAAAGAGCCACCTAATGGTCCAAGAAGACCTTATTTTGGGGCATCAAATTTTTCAAGTAGGGATCAGAGTGGATCCTAAGAAAATTAGGATTATCCAAGGATTTACCAGTTAGCCAAGAGCTATATGGGATGTTTAGTCATTCCTTTGACACACTAGTTACTATTGGCCCTTCATCGAGATTTTTTCAAAGATTTCTAAGTTGTTACTGGAACTGACCAAGAAAGGTGTCCCATTTGTCTAGACTAGGGAATGTGAATCTACATTCTAAACACTAAAGAAAAACTTGTAGACACTCCAATTCTATGAGTCTTGGATTGGTCTAGATCATTTCACATCATGATAGATGTGTCTAATTATGCATTTGGAGCCATTCTCACATAGTTGGATGACCAGAAATGCCCATATTACATCCACTATGCAAGCTATAGTATTGTGGGTGCACAACTAAATTACACCACCATTGAAAAGGAGTTAATGGTAGTGGTGTTTACCATGGAAAAGTTCTGCCACTATGTGCTCGGATACAAGGTGTTTGTGCATATGGACCATAGTGTCATCCGATTCCTTATGAATAAATCAATGGTGAGCCCCCATGTCATATGGTGGCTCATGATCCTTCAAGAATTTGATCTTACTATGGTAGACAAAAAGGAAACTAAGAACGTGGTGGTTGATGACTTGTCTTGGTTATGATGGAATAGCATGGAGGAGGAGAGCCCACTCTTTGACTAGTTTCTAGATGAACTCCTCTTTGCTAGAGTAGTCACAAAGGAGGCTCCCATAGAAGCAAATTAGTTTAACAACATCCTCACCTATTTTCTTACACAAGAGCTACCAAAGGAGTTGGATCATCAGAAGAAAAAATAGTTTCTTCAAAGAGCTAAGCACTTCATGGAAATTAATGGACACCTTTACAAGGTATGTGCAAATGGCTTGGTTTGATGGTGCATCCCTAATGTAGATCAACTACACATCCTCCAAGATGCTCATGAAGGCCCTTGTGGGGGACATTATGCAAGAAGGCACACATCCATTAAGATCCTTCTTTCAGGATACTAATAGCCTACACTATTTTGAGATGCTCAATGGTTTTTCTGCTCCTATGATTAATGTCAAAGAAATGGTGGAATGACGACAAGAATGGAGGGACCTCAACAGTGGATTTAGCCACTCAAACCCTTATACATTTGGGGCATAAACTTCATGGGCCCCTTCTCACCCATGTCAAATGGGAAGGCATACATCATTGTTTCAATGGACTACTGTACCAAGTGGGCAGAGGTAGGAGTCATCACTGATTGTTCCTCAACCACAGTCGCACGGTTTGTTCAATAGCAAATCATGAATAGGTTTGGAGTGCTGCGTGCACTCATTTTAGATAACTACACTCACTTTATGGGTGCTACTTTTCAAAAACTCATGTAGCATTTGGGATTAGAACATAAATTAACGACACGCTATCACCCCCAAGCCAATGAGCAAGCCAAAGTCACAAACTAGGTGATTACAAAAATCCTAACTAGGATGATTAGCAAATATAGGAGGGCCTAAAGCACAAAACTTAACAACATCCTCTGGGCCTACTGCTCAACCTAGAAACTTCCTATAGTCTACTCTCCTTATGAGTTGGTGTATGGAAAACCACCAATGCTCCTGATTCAGGCAGAACTCTAAATACTATCCACTACAAGTGACCTAGGTCTTGACCTATCCCAGGCACAACAAGAATGGCTCATCAACTTAAATGTGCTAGATGAAAATCGATTAGTAGCCATGTCATTAAATAATGTGCATAAGGAATATAAAAAAAATTTCATGACCTTAGGATTTAGAAGGTAACCTTTCAACATGGAGATAAGGTTCTCTATTGGAACCCCACACATGTGTCGTAATAGACCAAGTTTCAAACACTATGGGAGGGACCTTATATTGTTTTCAAGAAATTTCCATTTGGAGCCCTACTCATACACAAACTTGAAGACCCAAGAAAAACACAGTTTGTCAACATGAAAGAATTGAAACCCTTCCATGAACTACACCAAACCAGTGTCGCTATCATTTCGTCAAATGGTCACCATCTTTCGAATCTCCTCCTCCAAGCTTAGTCATGGGGGAGATCATGATCCATACTAAAATAGTTGTCCTGACCTTTTAGGACTTTCCTTTATTTTTTATTTTACACCATCATTTGTAAATTTAACATTTATTACCTACTCTTTCTCTTTTTTTATATAAATATATTTCATCTTTAGTCATTCTATTCTATTTTATTTTAGTTATTCCCCTCTATTTCTTTTCACTAATAAATTTGTCTTATTGGCATAGGATGCGATGGTGTGATGGTTATGCCTAATGGGGGCATGCTTATTATGGGTTGCCTATTATATCTAGTTATTACCTTAGCATTTTGGTTTCAGGAAACTAAGTTACACTTTCTTTCATACAACAAGCAGTGAGTCCATGACATTCAATCACTTACACTTATCTATGGTGTCTTGGGATCAAGAGAAGTATAGTCCCTTTTCCATTAATCAACTCCAATCAATCTTTGACCTTGGTGGATTTTGAACTTGGGAAGGATCTAAGTGGTAAGGAATAGGGTGTGACTTCAAGGGGATGTGATGGACCACGTATCCCCCTACAATCTCTTGTGCATTACTTTCTTCAGGGATTCCTTTCCATTTCATGGCCATGAATAATAAGAAGCTTACATGTCCTTGCATGGTGTGGCTCCCATTTGAAAAAATAAAAAAAAATAGAAAAAAACAAAAAAGAAAAAAACCAACAAAAAAAATGGGAATTCAAAGGACACCCCTTGGACTAACCAATCTATCCTCACATGGTGTGGTTCCCATTCAAAGAAAAAAAAAAACAAACACAATAATGGGAATTCAAAGCACACCCCTTGGATCAAATAATGGGCTACAAGAACTGGTTATGGGACTTGGTTGCTATGTTACCCAGATCTGATGGTCCCCTCTAACTAAGGCCCTTCCTCACTTCCTTCTTCCCTTTCCTTTTATATAAGGAATGGAATTTGGTCTCTGTGGACATTTGTATGACCTAAGTGAGTGGATTGGTATTAGTCCATCACTACAACATCACTGGTAATGGTTGATCTTGATCCAAACCTAGAATAGGTTCTTATCAAGTCACTTAACCACATACCTTACAAAGGGACTGTATCAATCTTGACCTCAACACTCCATTCCACATGCTCTCCCTCTCATTCATTGCTCTCCATTTCTCACCTCACTGCTAGTTTCATGTTTTGATCATGTATCTTGGTTTGCTGGTACTTGTAAATCCTTTGGTTAGTTCTTAGAGGTATGAGTATTAACCCTTGATGACCATTAATTAACTATGGGGCCCATGGACTCCTTGGTCAAGTATTTGCAAGGGCAACTAAGGCTAAAGCCCACTATGGGGAGGACCCACTTACATATCCATTGGTCTCACCTGTTAATCGCTTGCTCCTTTGATCTAATATGGTGATCATTTCTATGCTACCCATCATGAGGGTCTCCATCGCCCAAGCTCCATCTTATGATGTTCTCCTAAATTCAACTCTTCTTTTGTGCTTGACACTCCTTCTACTTCATTTCATAATGTCCTTGAGTCTCTGAGCCCTCAATGACTCTAGTTTTATGCTAAAATTTGTAGTTTTGGGCCTTTCCTTCATTGGGCAATAGTGGTCAACATAGCTGAATAGCTACATCAATGTGGCCCTGTATACAAAACCACCTACATTTACATGGCCTTGTCAACGTAGCACCCAAACTACTATATATATGTGCATTGTGTTTTAGCATTTTATCCATTTTCTCATAATTCTAGGGGATTTTTTCAAGTTTTCTACATCCAGTCTCCTTCTCGAGCACCTAACCTTCCTACCTCTTGTCCACATCTAACCGTTCCTTCACTCTTTTGCTACCAGAGGTATGCTCTACATCGTGGGGGCCCATAATTCTGTATAATGTGATAATATTGCTAACCCAAGAAATTGACACTCCTTAATGCACCTGAGACTTAATGCCTCCTAGGGTTATTTAAAGCTTAACACACCCTAGGGTAATCTAAACACCTAGGGTTAATCAAAACATCTCCTAGGGTTGATTGAAGAATTCGCTTACGTACACCACCTTAGATCAAATAGAATGCATGTGTCACTATCATAGCCAAGCGATCATGAGAAGGTATCTTATTATCATTTTGGGGCAACACACACACATTTTAATTCATGGTTACACTTTGATTGTAGATGCACCAAAACCAATATGTCCAAGGAAGGAAGGGCGATCAGAACCTTGGGAGAAATAACCTAGAATAGAATGGGAATAGGTTACATGACCTCAAGAGCACATAGAGGGCTCACATGCAACTGGCCCTCTTTGCGAGCAGCTTGATGTGGAATTTTTTCATTAAATTCCCAAAGAAGAGGTTCCCACAAAATAATTGCATAGAGAAGAGACTCCAATGAGAGTGTCACAGCTTGAGGTCACCTTGACTAGGGTCTGCCTTGATGCTATCAAGCCGAAGGAGCTGCAATGAATGGTCCTTCAAGAATTAAACTTTGAACCATTCCTAGAAAGTATGCTAGAGAAAGTTAGAACTCAGTTGTAGAATTCTCCTAGGTGGCCAATCATCATGTCTAGTGATGAGTGGTACTTGAGGGAAACCTTTCTATTTTGGACAAATTAGCAGTCAAGGTCATGAGTAAGAATCAAAGATATCCATATGTCTTACTCTATAGAGGCAATCGTGCAAGCCCTTGGGTTGCCTGAGACTAGGGCTGATGTGGTAGAAATTTCAAAACAAACAGACCTCAAGGTGAAAGAGAAGTGGACTAGGTGATGCTATGGGTAGAACGTAAGGAGTTTGGCACATTGACCATCACAGAAAGGGTTTACTCTAAAATTGCATCTTACCACTTAAATCTAATAGTAAGAACCAACAAAGTCACTGCCTTCTCTGCTTGTGCATGTGCCACTTTAAGAAAAAGAATCCCTATCAACCTTCCATAGTTACTCTTCTTGGAAATTGAAAAGTAGTTCACAAAAAATGAATGTGGAAGGCAAGCTTTGCCATTTTCTTGCCTAATCAGAAAGTTGTGCAAATGGGTAGGGATAACATGATATGCCAATGAAACAATTTTTCATGCCCCAATTGCCTCATGGTATGAGATGATGAAATTTGAAACACTTGCCACAATAAGAACAGAGGAAGAGCAACCACCACCTCTACTATCTGCACACTTGCGCATGATTGCAGAACACATACACGAGATCTGATAGTTGCTCTTGCACCAATAGGAGTAACAGGTGGGAACTAGTGGTGGTGGAGATCCTTTAGTGTACCACTCTACCTTGAGCCATCTAGAGCAAGTGTCTTGATCTATGAGCCTACTAGAGAGGGTAGGGTTGATGATTTCAGCTACACAAACACAAGTGCCCATGAGAATAGACACTAGGACCCAAGAAGTAGCAATGTCACTGACCCAACAATTATTCTTAGAAATTTCAAGGAATGTTACTACTTTCTTGATGTGCTTGGAGGAGGGTGAAGGGGCAATTTTATTGGTAATGCAACACCAAAGATAGGAGTTTGCAGTAGATGTGGTTGTTGATATGATTGCGATGGCTCTCAATGCACCTACAGTACCTATACTGGATGTACATGGGCTTAGAGATGTGTAGACATCTATAGGTACTCAGAGTGGTAGACTCAATGTAGCACAACATAAAGAATTATTAGATTGACTAGTAGGAACTAGGAAACTACTTCTGGATTTCTTCAACCTTCTGGACAACATCACTACAACCTAGTCAGAGTTGCTCTTAGCAAAGGGAAAATTCCTCATTCTAGAGGGGCAACTAGAAGCAGCTTAGGTAGATAATAAATGGTTTGCTGCATAGGTTGCCCAAATAAGGGCCTAACTTGTCGATCCAGTGATAAGAAACTATGAAGTCACCACAAATGAAGCTCTTCAACAGCTTCAAATCAAGTTTTAAAAAGTTGAGTACAAGCAGGATTCAATGACCTTCGACAAGTCCTTAGTGGAAGCCCATTCTTATTATCTGAACAAGGACTTAACAGAGGTTTGCCATGAGAATGTTGGGTTGACTACTGAAGGTCATTACCTACATAATGTTGGTCTCGAAAATCAATAGATGAAGGATTTTATCCACCAATAGTAGGAGGAACTAGCTAGGGTAAACACTAATGTAAGAATATTGGCTATCAAAAATCATAATCGGTCAATGGAGGAAGTTTGAGTCTTGCGACAAAAGACAACCATTGAACTTGCCACTTGGAAAAATGAGGCCCTCAAGTTTGAACAAGTGAAAAATCACTATAGGGACCAAGTGGGGTTGCAAAAGGAAATTAACAAAAAGGAAATTCAAGTTGCAAAGGCTAAGATAAATCAAGCCCTCCAATAGCTCAAGGAAGGAGGTGAGGTGTGGCAACCCATCTTTGATGGATTAAATGCCTATAACCACATTGAGATTCACCTTAAGGAGTTACAAATCGAAGAAATGATAGAGTACATGAAACTAGCCAACCTTTGTTATGCAAACCTAGCCATGCTTATGGCTAGAAGGCCACTATCAGACCTTAAGAAGCAAGTGGCCATCTTGTATTCGTTATATGAGGGCAAGTTCAAGGTGCATAAGGAGACAAAGAAAAATCTGAAAATAGAAAATGCAAAACTTGAAGTTCTTCGCACCTATTTTGAAGGGCACCACTTTGTTGTGGAGAACTTGGCCCAACGAATGGATGACTACTAGTGGCTGCAAGCATCAATCCAAACATTCAACATCAAATGAAAATAGTTTGTGGCTTGGTTCATCAATTTAAAGAAGCTCTTCCCTACTGTTCCATGTCCTTGGGATGTTCTTGTTCTGGCACACATTGGAAAAGCCACTTGGACTATGAACAACCCTAGAAGTAAATAAGACAAAATGAGAGCACTATTACAGGCTTTCCAATTTCCTCTAGAAGTTGCAACAGTCGCCAAATAGCTGCAACCACCATCTCAACCACCACATGCACCTGAAGCTAGTGAGGGCCCATCAGAATCATTACCACTAGGAACTGTATGACCTTCTTCATTAACTTCAATATCTTAATAGGGTTGTGTGTCCATTATTGTCAAGGTGTTCAATTTTATTGTGCATGAACACCACATTTTTGTAATTTCTTCCGTACACTCAAGCACTTGGTGTGTTGTTAGCATCAATAAGTGTCTTGAGATGTTTTTCTATGTGTGTCACTAGTTACCTCATACCTTCCAAATTGTAAGAAACCTAAGGATGAGTTTTCACTTAGTCGTGGGGGTATGATGAAGCATCTAGTCATTGCATTGACTAGACTGCGTCAATGAAGCCTCATTGATGCGGCTGTGTCAACATGACCCCGTCGATGCATCCTTCCAAGCACTCACATGGCCTCATTAATGCAAAGTCCATTTGCTTCTATAAATATGTGTGTACCTATTGCATTTATGGTATTTATTGTTCAAGTTGTATGGAAGCTCTTGCAGTTTGTCTATGTGAAAGTTCAAATATTTCCCAAGTACTCGTAGTAATAGTTTAAAGAGTGTATAGCTCTTTATTCGAGCACTAATGTACCTGAGCCCATTAGTGTGACTAAGAATAAAGACAAGATTTTTAAACATTCCTTGCAGCATTTGGATTAAACTACTTAAGTATTAAAATATCTTAATGTTTTAATATTTTAATAATTCTAAAAGCTTTTATTATTATCACTTTACAATTACAATCCTTTTTATAGTTTATGAGAACCATAAGCATGACCATCTCAAACATATATCTAACACTTGGCAACCTAGTGACATCTAACATCTAGTAACCTAGTAGTGGTTAGGACATGCTCAAGATATGCATAGAGGATGGGATTAGTTGTTTATGTTGGGGATAGTTAAGCGATAGAGTAATCGTAAAATTATATAGCCTTTCATTTTCTACACTAGAAGAATTAAACTTTAAAGATAAAAGGAAAACTTATAAAAATCAATGGCCTCAATCTCACTCAACCATCATGTTGGAATATCATAAGTGAGGTTGGGAAGATAATGACCGCTCTAGCTAAGGTTTTGTTGGCTAGAATTTTATGTATGTAAGTGCTTGTAGTCTTTGAAATTCGACTAGGTCGCACATGAACGCTTGTGATTCATATGGTTGGATGTAGGGGTACCTCATCACTCATTAGATTTTCTCTGATATCATAGCCCAAGACACAATGTTAAATATCCAATATCGTGGGGTATATGTTGGCCTATAAATATAGTGCTTGGGCTCATAATTTGGAGATAGTTTTTTGTGATAGCATAGTGATGCTCTTATAGTTTGTTTTTTCTAGAGTTAATATATTTTCTAAGTACTTGCAGCAAGAGTCTGATTTTGTATGAACCTTTATTTGAGCATTGATGTACTTGAGCACAACAATGTGATGGGAATAAAGATGATCCCTTTTGATAATCCTTGCAACACTAAGAATAAATTAATGTTTTCTTGAATGCATTTATTCTTCATGCACTTTACTTTAATGCATTTTTCGCTAAACAGTTAATTTTCAATTTTTAGTGAACACAGTCATGACCACTTTAAGCATACATGTAGCACTTGCTAACCTAGAAATGCTTAATGTTTGGTAACCCAATAGCACTACATGCATTTAGGATGTGTTCAGGGAGTGGGAACAGGTACTAGTGTTAGGCTAACTAGGAAGTCGATTAATTAGATATTAAATTCCTATACCTTTCATTCTTGTTTAGGTGATTAAACTTATAAAATACAAAATGATAAACATCATGTACCTTAGTTGCAGTTAACCATATACTTGTACCTCATGAGTGGAACTAAGAAGAAAACAATCATTCTTAGTAGATTTCACATCTTAGAACCAATGTACTTGAGAACTTAAGGTCTATGAAATTTGATTGGATCACACATGAACACTTGTGATTTGTATGGTTGGGTGTAGGGATACCTTGCTATCCATCATTAGCATCATTTCTGAGAATCTTTTAGTTGTTATGTGTGCTATCTAGAACTAGTGAAAATTTATTCAAAATCATTGGTATGAACCCTAGAGTCATATCATACTTTAAAATAACTACAAAAATTTCTAAAAGCACACTACATTTTTATTTTCTAACATAAGATATCTTCTCACATGAGTGATTCTTCATCCAAGTCTTACAAAGTACATCAATTGGTGCCCTAGCAATCGAGTTGTATATGCTCATCTTGATGAGTACATATCCAACATCACCTTCATCCTACATTAGGATGAACAACAATAGTGGTGTGACATGGAGGGAAATATGGTGTTGCCACCCAATCAATTCATTTCTCCAATGCTCCAACAAATGCTTATACGATGGAATCTTCATGAACTTCATGCTGAGTATGTTATGCAAGATATTGATGCTAGGGATTATCATCCCATTGAGGCACAACATATATGAGATTGATAGCTAGAACAACATCATGAATTTGTGAAGGGAAAAGGATTTAATGATTTCCCAATCCTATAGTACCAAAATGATGGTGGAAAGCCCTTCTTTGAGGGTTTTTCATTCAATGAAATTCCTCTCTTTGACTTCGGTGAAGGAGGTCAAAACCAAAACTTGTAGTCCACAATTCACAATCTTGGTTTTGGTAAGAATGGATCCAATTACAAAGAAGGATCCAAGGAGGCAAGTTAGGACAAGGATGTGGACAGGAAACAATATTGTGATCATGGCTACAATCACTGAAGAGGGGATAGCAAGCATCGTGATGGTGCTAGTACTCCTTCCTCTTCACCACCATCATCATCATCTCCTTCTTCTAGCTCTAATCACAATTGTAGTGGGCATGACCATGATGAAGGTTGTAATAACTAAAAATTTTGGTGGCTAGAATCATCGAGGGATCAACGAACACACAGAATTACCCCATCTCCATGTGAGGGCCTGCTAGAAACAAAGGTAGAGTTCCATGAATGGTCTTGTCGATCAAACAGGAACTTTGTTGGTTGCAGCCAAGGTAGTGGGTGCAATCATAGGTGGCATGGTTAGCCAAGATGCAAATGCAAATGGTGTGAAATGGTTCTAAGTGTTTAAGTTTTGTTTCATGGTGTTAACTGTAGAGCATAGTCATGGGTGGGGGAAAGTGTAGTCAAGGGTTTTGTCATGAATATGGTTGCTAACCCACAAGTACTACTGCCCAAGCATAGTTATAATGTGACCATGCATTAAAATTGCAAAAAAATGTAAAGAAATTGTAAAAAATGTAGGAGAGAAAAATGTAACACCAACCCAAATGGGATTGATCATAGTTAATTCCTAAAGAGGTTCAGAAGGTGTGCGGTGTACAATAGGCATAGTGGAGAGCATAGTCACAGTGTCGATGGTGTTGGGCTATGAAGTCTAATGCTTTTTGTGGTGTCTGTACCTATCGAGTTGGCCACCATGGTGTACCATGGGTTGTGGTTTCCTTCAAGGCTACAAAGAGGTTGTGGTGGGCCAGGGTATGCAACTTTGCATCTCTACTAGTGTCGGTGTGTCTTCTGGTCTTGTTCATCCAAAGAATGCCAAATGCCAATGACAAAATGCTTGAAATGCAAAAAAATTCCAATCACTAAAACCTTGGGATGTAGGGGTATTTATAGGACTAGGGTTAGCCCAAAACATGGATTGAACACCATGTGGCAGTGTGGTAGTTGAGACTACGCTATGAGATAGTTAGGACTATGTTGACCTTAACTACGCTATGTGGTGTTAAGCTCTATGGTGCGCTAATGGACTTTGCAAGTCTGCAAGACTATTACTACATTATCCACTACATGTGCAAGTGCTAAGGAGATCACAATGTATCTAAGAAAATGCCAAAAAATCAAACTTTTGGAGACTACGCTTCAAGACTACGATGTCCACTATGAGAAGTGGTGTTGAGCATAGTTACAATTTTGGGAAGAAGGGGGATGCAAAAAAGGTGAATGCTATTGCTAGAGATGTGTTAGAGTTGATGTTAATGCTAATGCTACATTGTAGAGGCCTTTAGAGGTTGTTCTTGCCATCTATACATGACTACACTCTAGACTAGGTGAGAGCGTAGTCTTGGACTTAGGAAAAATCTAGCAAAAAATTGGCAAAATGCAGCTAAGTACTAACTATGCTTTAGGGGAGGCTAACTATGCTTCCAATTGGGGGTGAGCATAGTCTTAACACTTAGAGAAATTCTTGAAAAATCTGGCTTCTAAGTTGACTACATTAACTATGCTCTAGAGCGTAGTTAGGAGTGTAGTCCCAATAGTTAAATTTTTTCTTACAAAAACTATGCTTTAGTGATAACTATGTTGAATATTCTCTAGAGCATAGTCCTAGTAGTGCAGAGCATAGTCCTAATAATTAGAAAAACAAAATGTTGTAGAAACTAGGGTTTGAAACTTTCTATGCTTGACTATGCTACAAAGCGTAGTCTTGACAGAAAAAATATGTCAAAACTGGTGTTTTCATGCTGACTATGCTCTAGAGTATAGTCCTAGAAGTGAAGAGCATAGTCACTTAGGAAAAATTTGCAATAAGTTTCATTGTTTTGACACTTGGAAAAAATCTTGCAAAACTAGCATTTGTGTGTTAATTATGTTGACTATGCTATGGAGCATAATCTTGGTGGTGGAGAGCGTAGTCTCAACACTTGGAAAAATTTGTGAAAAGTGCCATCATCCTGACACTTAGCCAAATTTTCAATCAAGAAGCAATAGCCTAAATTTTTGTGGTGTTTCAAAGGTGATTGATAGGACTAAAATGATTAAAGTGACTATTAGGCAAGTTAAGACTAAGGGTGTGGGTAGTCAAGAGAGACCTACTACCATGAGAAAAGGGGTAGCAAAGGGCATCATAGGCAATAAAATCATGGCCTCGATGAGCCTTTTCTTGCTACCCAAAGTATGCTCAATATTGCAAAGGTAATATGAATTTCAATAAGGCATGTAAAGGATAGTCAAATCAAAAGGCTAGATATAAAAAATATCCCTCATTTTGAAGGGGGATATAACTCAAATCCACAAACCATCTTCAAGATTTTCAAGATGCATGTGCCTTGCAAAATATAAAGAATGAGTGGCAAAACCTTAAGTTTTTTGCAAGAACACTTATTAAAGAAGTAGAAAACTAGTACAGGTCCTTAGAACCGAAATCTATTAGATGATGGAGTATCATGCTTGAATTGGTTAATGAAAAATATGAAACATACTCCAAAGTGTCCAACTTGAGAAGGTAGATCCAAGAATGAAAACAATGAACACATGAACCCTTGGATGCCACCAGTGGTCGATACTATTCCTTAATGCACAGATGTCTTGGCCATGGTTTCTCAATTAGACCAAATTTGCCAAATTGTAATGGGCTTTAATCTGAAATGAGAAGAACCCTTGGTGTTTATGCTCAAGGGTGGCTAGTAGAATTAAGTGCTCATCTAATCCAAATTTTGATCAAGTAGGTAGCTAAAGAGGAAGTTGAATTAAGAAAAAGAGAAAGTGCATAAGAATATAGCCACAATCCTTCCATTTGCAAGAGGAAGGTTTGATTCCTCTGATAGTGAGGAGGAATCAGCATTTGATAAGGTGGTGAATAGGAAAGTCTATTGATGCATAAATTTTGGTCACACCAACACTAGGAAAGAAACTCATTTTAGGAGACTATTTCCTAGGCTGCCTCCCATATGGGTATGGAAACTCAGGAATAGTCTCAACTAGAGATGGCTACATGGCCTTTTGCAAATAATAAACTATAAAGAAATATAGAATTTAAATTAAATAATTATCTTCAATACAATAGGTAATTAAAGAACTGAATTTTCCCTGGTCCCGCTGACGTTGCTAATCTGTGACTGCCGATGGTATCCACTACTGGGTAGGAAGACAATGATTGCCATGAGAGATGAAAAGAGAGAAATAGAGAGAGAGAGAGAGACTACCCACTACAGTCCACACAGGGTAGCAACTGCAGTCCTCAAAGCCTACCACCGTTTTCTATCTTTTATGCACCATCGTAGAGAGGAAGATCATTCATCCACATTTGTACCACTGTGAAAAGCTCCTACCATTGCCAAGAAGAGCCGTAAGGATCTAATTTTGAGCTTTTGGCTCCTACCTTGGACCCTCCTTGAAGATCAACTAGAAGCTTATAAAGAAAAGAAAAGAAAAGAGGAAATTGCTGCTTAGTGGAGAGGAAGCTAGCCCTCCAGACTTATAGTTAGAGCCTATTTTAGGACTCCTCCTCTAGACTGATAACCACAATCCTTCCATTTGCAAAAGGAAGGTTTGATTCATATGATAGTGAGGAGAAATTAGCATTTGATAAGGTGGTGAATAGGAAAATCTTACTGCTCCAAAAATTTCAATTCAAAATTATGACCAAGTTTGATCAATTATAGGACTCTATGAATAGTATATTCCAAGCTATTCTAAAAATTGCTGAGGAGTCCAAAGAACAAGGTAGTGATCATGAGTGCAAGAGGCATAAGGAAGCTAAACGCACATATTAAAGAGTTAAAGGGAAGATTGTTGCAATAGAGGAAGTTGTAGGAATTAAATTAGATAATGATGATGGGTGTGACATCAGCCATTATGAACATCATAAGGGATATTATCCTATTTTATCACACTTATAGGAATTTGGGGTGTATTTCTTGAATCCATAACTAGAATAAAGGCACACACCTAGATGATTTCCTTATCCTTAAGGCAATTCTAGGTAGTTCTACTAGCAATAGTAGTATTATACAAGTGGAACTCCACTGCAACTATATGAGCAATATCAACAATGGTAGTAACCACAGTCATGGGTGCTAGCACCACCAAGGTAGCAATACACTTACAAATAACTTAATCTATATAGGTACTACATTCATTAGCCCTTGTTTCTACATGACTCTTTTGGTCATGTTTCTACTTTCCAATCTTACTACTACCCTTCTGATTATTACTGAACTCATTCTCCACTTGCAAGGAGGAATACCATCTTGTACCCTTATCCTTCTTCTATCCCTGCACATGTTCCTTTATCATCCACATAGCTACCACCTAATCCATCTATGTAGGGTGAAATCCTAGCTCAACTACAACAATGCAATGCTACCAGGGCCATTAACCTATAGCTAGTTCATCAACCAAGTGGTTTGGATACTTAATCAAAGAAAAGACCTTTTCTTTGACCCTATAGTTCAGCTAAGCCCTCAAATACACCTATGGTTGACAACCTTTCTCCTTTGTCTTCCTCTATATCAATTTTCTTGAAGTCCCCTTTAAACCAAACACCACCCAGGATCCATATTGTGATGCTTACTCTTATTGTATCTGATTGGATCTATGCTAGAAACCTTCCCAAGAAATTAGCTTATCCTAGAAGTCCTCTTATTTATTTGTAGATTTCTAGGAATGAACCATGCAATGCTTTTCTTGACTTAGGTTTTGATGTCAATTTAATTTCTCATGAGATGTATACTACATGGAACTTACCTCCTCTTAAGAAGACTAATATTAGATTACAATTGGTAGACTAGTCCATCACCATTCCATTGAGATTGGTAGAAGACATTGTGATCACTATTTATAGGTGGTCTTATCCTACTGATTTTCTAGTGATCGAGATGGATAACTACAAAGGAGACTTTCCAATCATCATGGGAAGGACATGGCTAAGCATTGTTGATGTAAGAATGGACATTAGAGATATTTCCTTGGAAATATCTTAAATAAATGTATTCAAGAAGATTGAGAAGAAGTGAGTTCTATGCATCACGTACAATGATATAGGGTGCAATTGTGTGTAGAAACTCTAGGTAGTGAAATGAGCATCCATATCTACATGCAAGTAGTGTGAACTAGAAGCAATAATTCAAAGTTTTTTGTACATAATAAGCACAAAACAAGAGGGCATCCAGTGGCTGATTATTGATCCTAAAAGTAGCACACTTTGCATGGAATTGATTGAGAGTTTGACATGTGCATATGTTGTAGGTGTGGATGAACTAGAGCAAGTTCATCACCAACTCTCTAATGATGCAAATGATGATACCTATTGGGAAGAGTTGGAAATTCCTAAAAATTTTAAGCAAGAGCCCTTTGAACTAAAAACACTACTAGCTAGCATAGAATATGTGTTTTTAAAAAATATAAAGTTGATCATAATCAATGTAAATCTTGCTTCAGAACAGAAAATGATGTTGTTGAATGTGGTCAAAAAATGGTTAGAAGCCTTTTTCTAGTCATATCCTAAACTCATAGTGGTTGATCCTAAGATATGCCAACATTGCATCTACACTAATTTAGCCATGAAGCTAAAGAGATAGTCATAGAGGTAATTCAACCCCAAATTGAAGCAGATCATCAAAGAAGAAATCAAATAACTTCTCAAGGTGAGGTTTATCTATCCCATTGTAGATAGTGAGTGGGTTAGTTCACTCATGATTGTGCCAAAGAAAGGTGGTAAGTGGTGGGTTAGCATCAATTTTTGGTTGCTAAATATGAAAACATTCAAAGATCATTTCCCACTGCCATATGTTGATCAAGTGTTAGACATAATATCGGGGCATTGCTACTACAGTTTTTTGGATAGTTATAATGGCTATAACCAAATTCAAATTGCACTAAAGAACTAGGCCAAGACAACATTTACAAGTCCCTAGAGGACTTTTGCATATTTTAAGATGCCTTTTGGTCTATGCAATGGCCCTACTACATTTCAATGCCTAGTCTTAATCATTTTTCAACAAAAAATTAGTAGTGATGTGGAAGTCTTCATGGATGATTTTCTAACTATAGAGCTACATTTAAGCAAGCCATGAACCACCTTGAGTAAGTATTAAAATAATGTATTAAAGCAAATCTATAGCTCAACTCAAAAAAGAGTCATATGATGATCTATGAAGGCATTGTATTGGGGCATCAAATCTCACAAGTAGGAATTGAGGTATACCCTAAACAAATAAGGGTCATCCAAGGAATAACTTGTCAACTAGAGACTGTCAAAGATGTTCAGTCATTCCTTGGATACACTAGCCACTACCAGTGATTCATAGAGAAGTTCTCTAAAATTGCAAAGCTATTGGTTAAGTTGACAAAGAATAATCCTCCATTTTTCTAGACCAATGAATGTCAAAAAGAATTCCAACAATTGACGGAGAAACTTGTAGAAAATCCAATTCTACAGGCACCTGACTGGTCTAGACAATTTCATATCATGATGGATGCATAAAATTATTCCTTGAAAACTATGATTACATAGATGGATGAGAAAAAATGTCCATATTACCTCCACTATGCTAACAAGAGCATTGTGGATTGATGAGTGGCGAGGTATCCCTACACTCAACCATACGAATATGAGCGTTACACTCATGATTCGGTCGAACTCTGCAGACTAAGTGCCTATACACCTTATGGAACACTTAAGATTAATCATTCATTGTCTTCCCAAACTTAATTGTATTTGTCACAGTTGTATGGTTA
Organism: Gnetum montanum; assembly: GCA_015680685.1. Taxonomy (NCBI): domain Eukaryota; kingdom Viridiplantae; phylum Streptophyta; class Gnetopsida; order Gnetales; family Gnetaceae; genus Gnetum; species Gnetum montanum. Next base: position 355,850 of record MNCI01003605.1, on the reverse strand, counting down.
AGTAAGTCTAAGGTATGTGATTTTTATAGCTTTTACGTTTTATCGCCTATGCTAATGAGGGAAAGGGTGAAGAGACTAATTAATGAACTTTAAATAACTAACTAAGCCTTAATTACCCTAGCATCAGCATTCATTCCCACTTACCATTTACACCCTGAACCAATGAAACCTTCTAGGATTACCAAACGCTAGTCGTTACTGGGATTACCAAGCATAACGCACGTGCTCGAAGTGGTCATACTGAATGCACTTAACTATGGGAGAAGGGTTAAGAGATATTTAATTAACTAATAAAGAAATTAAATGATGAAAAATAAATAACAATAATTTAAGTCCTATTTAGCTTAGTCCATGCACTACAAGGTTTACCCAAAAGTTTGTCTTTATTTCCGTACACAAACTCGTGTTCAGGTACAATATTTGCTTGAACTAAGATCCGTTCACTTTGGGACTCATACTATGGGCACATGGAAATTATTCTATCTCTAAAGAGGTAAAACTACCAGAGTTTTGCTAAGTATTTAGATCTATATGGAAAAACAAGGGAGAGCCACCTCTTATTTATAGATTTGGCGATGCACTGTGATATCACGTATGCAATATTGTAGGGGATGATGCGATATCGCATACGCGATATCATGGGGGATCTGATATCATAACCCATGCAATATCGCATCCCATCATACCCCCATGACTGAATAAAAACTCATCCTTGAGTTCCTTACAAAATATTGGGAAGGTATGGGATTATTGACTTGATTGGAACTAATGGTGAATGAGATGACATGTGAATGGATCATCATTACAAAACATGACAAAACTGGTGTTTACGACAATAAGAGTGAACACCTTATACATTTGACATCAGGCCTTATTTGGCAGCTAAGAGAGAAGAGAGAAGAGAGAAGAAGTCTGCTGCTACCAATGCCAAGATTGCACCTTTCGTTGTCTTATCCATAAGCGCATCATCGATCTTGCTCCTTGCATAGCTTCTTTAGAACCAATCCATTCCAAGTGTTCTCTCTAGATCTAATCTGTTGTTGTATGATTGCCATCTGCACACACAATGCAGTCTTATATTAGCAAGGGTAAATGAATCACAATGCAGTTGATACCTTGCTTCGGTAAAAGGTCCATTGGCTGGGTTGTGGTATGGCTGATACAGATCTAGAGATATAATAGTGGTGACTACCAAAGGTGTAGGGGTTAGGAGAAAATTGAAAAAATCAAAAAAATTGGGTCATGACCCCCATGACTAAGAGCGAACCTCTGGTAGCGATAGAATGGAGAAAGAAAAAAAAGAAGAAAGATGGAGAAAAAGAGACAACTATAACGTTGATGAAATAGATGTCAAGATGGAAATGAACAAAATAGAGTGGATTGAAAAAATGTTAAGGGAAATAATTTAACTAGTGTACCAAATAGGAGTGCTAGTGGGTCCTCCCCAAAGTAGGCTCATGCCTTTAATGCCCTGACAAACCCACATTCAAATAATCTGTAGGCTCTAGGAATGTCATTTGGAACAAGATTTAAAGTCTTAACCACAAGAATTTACCAAAAAGAAAACAATGCGTTAACCAAAATATACACTAATGTACAAATGGCAATGAGGTGAACAATGGAAGAAGAATGATGGAAAGAAGAGAATGGAATGGAATCTCAAGAACAAGGTGATGTATAGCCCCTTGTATATTTAATGATTAATGTGACTTAGTAGATCCCATTCCAAGTTTGGCTACAACAAACCACATCCAGTGACTTTGCATTAATGCATTCATCCAATCCATCCAGTTGAAGTAATAAGAATGCATCCCTAAAAGAGCCACCACCATTCTGACAAAATGAAGGAGGAGAGACTGGGACGCAAGCAGGGCCTTAGTTAGAGGGAACATGTTATTTTAGTTTCATTACCAGTGCTTGTAGCCCAATTGATTATTTCATCTAAGGAGTGTGCTTTGAATTCTCACTATTTTTTGTTTTTTGTTTTTGGTTTATGCATGAGAACCACACCATGCAAAGAATTTGTTATTTTTATTAGCTCAGCTTCCTGATAATTTGGTAACATTGAAACGGTAAGAAAACTCAAGAAGAAAACATCCAAGAACCCAAGAGAATGGCCAACAAAAATGCATCAAGTTCCCTTGAAGTCACACCCTTTTCAATCCTTGAGTCCTTCCTTAGTTTGAGAAATGCCTAGTCACCGATTCATTATAGTTCTTATTATTTAGAAAGGGACTATACAATTCCAAGCCAAGAGAGACCATAGAAATTTTTGGATGTATGAATGAAGTGGACTCATTGCCTATCATATCAAAAGAACCATACCTTAGTATCAACATCATAATCTTAAGGGTAAAAGCCAAACTTTAGCAATCAGTAGAAAATAGTTCATACCATCATTTAATAGCACTTATTGGCTAACGAACTTAACAAAATGGATAAAACACACACACACACACACTCACACATAAAGAAATGAAAAGAAATGAAAAAGTATAAATGATGTTGTAAAAAAAACAAGAAAAGTTAAAGAAATTTGTAAAACAAAAATGTGCAAAACAAAAATGTGTAAAAAAAATTAAAATAACTGAGAGCCCCGAATGATTAGCATGGGTGGCCATCTTCCTCATGACTGAATGGAAAGGGAGAGATCCAAAATAGTGAATGCCTATTAGAATTTTTTAGAAGTGTCCAACTTCCCCTAATTGATGTTTTTAGGTTAAGGGGTGGAAGTCGGCGACACTCATACTCCAATGTATCTATGCCTTCATTGTGGGTGTGAGTTGTTCCCCTAGTTCATTCCAAGCATGTTGGTGGGCTTCTCTCTTGATCAGTTGTCAACCACTGGGTGTTCTCTTGTTGTGTGGTTGCTACATACAGGTACCTTTGTATTTGAGTTTCTTGGGCATACTAGTTGTATGTAGGAGATGCTAAACATTCCTCCAAGTCATCACCCTCTGAGTCACTATATGTGATGCATGGAAGTTTCTTCTTCCCGATATTTCCATAAATATTTTCCTTAGATATTTTCAAGGAAAGATCATGGATTCCTAGGCATGCGTTGATGGAGCTGAGCCATGCCCTTCCCATTATAATTGGGAAGTCCCCTTTGTTACTGTTGACTTCTATCACTATGAAATCAGCTGGGTATGACCAACCACACACAGTGGTAATGATGTCCTCCATCAATCCCAAGGGAATGATGATGGACTGGTCAGCTAGCTCTAGTTGAATATTGCTCTTCCTGAGTGGAGGCAAGTTTCAGGCTTTATACATTTCTCATGAGATTAAGTTGACTCCATAACCTGAGTCAAGAAGAGCCTTATGTGGTTCATTCCCAGTGACTTGGAGGTAGATTAAGGGACTTCCAGGATCAAAGAGTTTCCTGGGAAGGTGGCCCACCTTTATCCAATCAGTAACGGTAAGTGTTAACATAATCGTATGTGTTGAGCCCTGTTGTTGGTTTGAAGGAAGCTCTGAAGCCTTATTTTCTAGAGGAGCATGCATAGACTTAACTTCTTATGGTTGTGATAGCTTGTTTGGGATTTTGGTTCTGAAGAAAGGTCTTCTCTTCATGCGGTTGTTAGAAATAGTAGTGGGTTGAAGGTTTACAGCTCTTGTAGCATTATGTTGCTACAGTTGAGTGGGGAGTTCCCCTTGCATTGCTGGAGAAGGTGGTAGTGGAACTATCAGCGTATGAGTGGCAGATGGATTTGAAGGATGGTATGCATTTGGTATGTCTCTAGAGGAGAAGGAGTCCTAAAATACTCTTGAACTTGGTAGTGACATTATGGGGTTGTGTGATCCATAAAGTCACTTGGAGAAATCGTCTGCTGCACACAGTAACCATACAGGTCTGGTTGCCGTTAAGGGTATTGTTGTCTAGATGGTGGCATCCCCCATGACTGTGGGTATTGCCACTGTTGGTGTTACCCGATAGGTTGTGGCAGAGTTCCACTTGGATAGTATGTTAACATTTGGTGGAATTGCCTCAGGTTACCTTGGGGATAAGGTAACATTTGGGGTGCTTGCTATTTGTTAAGTCTTGGATTGAGTGCATACACCTTGGACTCTTGCAGATGTGAGATTATTGGGCAACATCCCTTAGGATGGTCATATTGGTAGATCTCACATCCACCGTCATTGTTTGTATCCGAATCCACAACCTCATTGGTGATAGTAATTTTCCCCTTACCCTTATTACATGCATGGTTTAAATCTCTCTGCTTTTTCTTATCCTAGTCACTACTTTGTTCCGTAGACTCCTCTACAATTTTCAAAATAGTTTCAAATCTACTATCTGAGTCCCACATTTGATCTACCTTAGCCAACACTTTGGTTGTTAATTTCTAAAGCAGTAAGGTTTCTCTATTCACCAACTCCTCAAGTGGTGACTCATCCTCTTCCTCACAGAATTTTACTCCCTTCTTTCGAGGGGAAGGATCGTGGTTATACTCTTCTGCGCTTTCTCTTTTCCATAGCTCCCCTTCTTCTTTAGCTACTTGCTCCAAAAATTGATGAATTTCATGGGATCTAAGTTCATATAATCTTCCTTGAGCATATCTCCCAAGAGTTCTCCTAGTTTCATGTCTTAGCCCATCTACAAGGTGGTGGAGTTGATCCCATTGTGTATAACCATGCCCCGAGCAACGATGTAGCAATGCATAATATTAGCACATGGTAGCATCCAAGGGTTCATGATTACCCTACTTCCATCCTTGGATCTACTTACGCAAGTTGGACACTCTGGAGTACGTTTGGTATTTATTGTTAAACAATTCTAGCATTGTACTCCACCTCCTAATGGTTTCTGACTCTAAGGATTGGTACCAACTCTTTTCTTCTTTTATGAGTTTCCTAGGGAATAAATTTAACTTCTGCCACTCATTTTCAATATTTTTCAAGGCACATGCATCGTGGAATGACTTTAAGTGGTTCTATAGATTAGCATTGTATCCCCCTTTGAACCATGGGATATTATTCATGTCTAGTCTCTTGATTTGACTGTCTTTTTGGTGCCTTGTAGGTATTCTCACAACCTTCGTAATGTCTAACATACTTCAGGTTGCTAGTAGGGGTTCTTCATGATCATCTCTCTCATGACGTCTATGATGCCTATGTGGTTTCCTACTTTCCCTTCTTTCATGCCTTGATTCTCTCAAATGACCTCATCCTCGCTCTTGACTCTCTTGTCGAGGTCTCTCATTTTGCTTACCCTTATCCTCACCATTGTGCTCTTTGTGACTATGTCCTGATGTGGAAGGAGAGGGTGAATGATGTGATGAAGGGGAAGAAGAAGGGGAACCATCGCCATGACGATGTTTCTTACCTTCTCTTCAATGGCTACAGCCCCGATTGTGATGACAATTAGAATGCTTACCCTTATCTTGTGTTAATCATTCGTTGTCTTCCCAGACTTACTTGTATTTGTCACGGTTGTATGGTTAAGTAAGTCTGAGGTATGTGATTTTTATAGCTTTTATGTTTTATCGCCTATGCTAATGAGGGAAAGGGTGAAGAGACTAATTAACTATATTTAACTAACTAAATAAGCCTTAATTAACCTAGCATCAGCATTCGTTACCACTTACCATTCACACCATGAACCAATGCCACCTTCTGTGATTACCAAACGCTAGTCGTTACTGAGATTACCAAGTGTAATGCACGTGCTCAAAGTGGTCGTGCTGAATGCACTTAACTATGGGAAAAGGGTTTAGAGATATTTAATTAACTAATAAAGAAATTAAATGATGAACAATAAATAACAATAATTAAAGTCCTATTTAGCTTAGTCCATGCACTACAAGGTTTATCCAAAAGTTCATCTTTATTTCCGTACACAAACTTGTGTTCAGGTACAATATTTGCTCGAATAAAGATTTTTTCACTTTGGGACTCCTACTGTAGGCACATGGAAATTATTCTATCTCTAGAGAGGTAAAACTTCTAGAGTTTCTCTAAGGGTCTAGATCTAGATAGAAAAACAAGGGAGAGCTACCTCTTATTTATAGATTTGGCAGCGCGCTGTGATATCACATACGTAATATCGCAGGGGATGATGCGATATTGCATAAGTGATATCACAATGGCTGCGATATCATGGTGGACACGATATCGCATAAGCAATATCGCAGCCCATGAAATATCACGTCCCATCATGAATGCACAACTAAACTACACCACCATAGAAAAAGAAATGATGGTAGTGATGTTCACTCTACAGAAGTTCAAGAACTATGTGCTTGGATACAAAGTGTTTGTGCACATTGACCATAGTACCATTTGATTTCTAATGAACAAAAAAATGGTGAGCCCTTGTGTCATACACTAGCTAGTGATCTTATAGAAATTCAATATTATGATGGTAGATCGAAAGGATACTAGGAATGTGGTTATTGATCACTTGTCTTGATTATGATGGGACAACAAATAGAAAGAAAGTCCATTATCTGATTTGTTCCCTAATGAACTCCTTTTTTTGGGGCTACAATTGAACAATTTCCCAATGAGCCTAAATGGTATGATGACATTCTCACCTATCTTCTCACTCAGAAGATGCCCCAAGGGTTAGACCATCAAAAGAAACAATAGTTTCTTCACTAGGTGAAATGCTTTATGGAGATCAATGGACCCCTCTACAAGGTATGCACCAATGGCCTTGTTCAATGGTATATCCCTAATGTTGATCAATTGTGCATTATCTAGGATGATCATGAAGGTCCTTGTGGGGGCCACTATGGTGGGAGACACATGACCATTAAAATCCTAATGGCAAGGTACTATTAGCCAACAATCTTTAGGGATACTCATCATATGTCCACTTTTGTGAATGCTTCCAATGAGATGGTGGAATGATAGCTTGAATGGAAGGACCTCAACAATGGATTCAACCACTAGAACCATTTGACATATGGGGGATTAATTTCATGGGTCCCATCACACCCATGCCAAATAAAAAGATGTACATCATAGTCACTGTTGATTATTATACGAAATGGATAGAAGTAGTAGCTATCATCGATTGTACATCTTCTACTACTTCTCAATTTATACAAAAAAATGTTGTAAATAGGTTTGGTATGCCATGTGCATTAATTTTTGATAATGAAACTCACTTTATAGGCACTACGTTTTGGAAGCTCATGCAATGCTTTCAGGTTGAACATAATTCACAACACCCTACCATCCCTAAGCCAATGGTTAAACTAAGGTTACCAATAGGTAAATCACAAAGATTCTAACAAGAACCAGTAGCAAATACGGAAAATACTAGAGCACAAAACTCAATGATGTCCTCTAGGCCTACTACTCAACATGGAAACTTCTTATAGGATACTCTTCCTATGAGCTTGTGTACGAAAAATCACCAACACTTCCTATTCAATCTGAGCTCCATACACTTTCAATAGCTTGTGACCTCAACCTTGAGTCTAGCAAAAAAAGAAAGATTAATGAATCTCAACTTGTTAAATGAAAATTGATTAGTAGCCTTGTCATCTAATTAGCCACACAAGGCATTCAACACAAAGCATTATGACCTTAAAATCAAGAAAGTCAAACATCAACTAGGAGATAAGGTTCTCTATTGGAATCTCACACATGTACCTCAATGAACCAAGTTCCAAAAACTGTGCGAAGGACCTTATATAATTTATGAAACTTTTACTTCTGGAGTCATGATGATCTACAAATTTGAGAGCCCAAACAAGAAATAGTTGGTCAACATATAGCAAGTCAAACCTTTCCATGAGCATAAGCTAGCTAATTCAACAAACACATTGTCAAATGGATAACCACACTAAATATTTTAGATCTCCTCCTTTCAACTTAGTCATGGTGGAGATGACCATCTATACTAACTATATAAGTAGCTCCTCAATTTTTCATATTTTTGTTTTACATGTTTTTATTTTACACCTTGTTACTTTTATGACATTTTTTTTCACTCTTTACTTTACATATTTTTGTATTCATGTGATTAATCTATTCTAATTTTATTTTGTACACCATCATTAGTACATTTGCTATTTTTTGAATATTTTACACTTTTTTATATTTTCTTTTATTATTGCTGTGATTTTCTCTAACTTTTTGTTAATAAGTGCTAGGCACAGTGGTAATTTGTTACTTGATGGTGGCATGTGCTATTTGGTTATTTAATTGTTAATGTCTGGATTTTGGCTTTAAATTTTGTTATAGATAATTAGGACATGGTTTCTTTTTCATGCAATACATAGTGAGTTCACAACATCCATCCATCCACAAACTCTATGATTTTCTTTGTTTTGGAAATATGAAATCCCTTTTTATTAATAAACCTATAACAAATTTGTGACTTTAGTACTTTCTAGATTTGAAAAAGATTCAAAGGTTTGAATAGGGTGTGATTTCAAGGGGATTTGGTATTTTTTGTACTATTCTGCTTACTTGGGTGCATGTGTGTTTTCATGGATTTCGTACCATTCTGTGTCAACCATTAAAAGGAAGTTAAATAAGTCTTTGCATGGTGTGGTTTCCATTTCCAAAAAAAAAAAAAAAATCCTATGGGAATTCAAAGCACATCCCTTAGACAAAATAAATGGCCTACAAGCACTGGTTATGGGACTAGAAAGACATGTTACCCAAGCCTAAAGATCCCCTTTAACTAAGGCCCTTCCTCACTTCCTACTTCTCTTTTCTTCTCTAATAAGAATGATGGTTGTTCTATGAGAGCACTCTTGTGTCTCAGGGGGGTGGACTGGTCTTAGAATGGCAATGTGAAGTCATTAAACATGGTTGGTTTTGGTTTGGACTAATGATGGATTTTATTAGGTCATTTAACCACAAAATTCACAAGGAACTTCATGTAACCTTAATCAAGAACTTCAATCCACTCTCTCGCATCCATCTATGCTTTCCATGTCCCACCTCATTGCTGGTTCATGTTCTTGTTCGATATCTTGGTTTGTTGTGTCAAAATTCTCAAGTAGTGTCTTTCATTTTTTTGTACATAACCTTCCATAACCATTAATGATCCATGGAGCAAAAAACCTCTTTGGTTTGAATTTATGAAAGGGCATAAAATGCATATGATTGCTTTGGGAAGGAACATCTTGCATATCTTTTGGTTGAGTTAGTTAAGTTCTTTATCCTTAGACTTCCTTACAATCAAATCCTTCTATTTATCTCATCAATGACATCCAATTATGCACATCTTCACAACATTTTTAGTGAATCCTTTTATTGTTACTATTATGAATTCTAAAATCCTCTTCAAGCATTCCCTCACATTTGGATTTTTCCAAATTGCTAATGTCCTGCTTATCCATTTTATCCTATTTACCACCTTTTCTGCTAACACTATTAACTAAATATATCTACTATAATCACAACCTAGCCAAGTGTAACCACCAATGAGACAAGGTACTTCAAAGCTATATGTTACACATTGCATACTAATTCATAATTCTATTGTGATTTCAGTGGGAAGTGCAAATTGGAAGCAATATTGTCTTCACCAAAGGATAAGTAGTACCACATGATGAGGATTGTTCATGATCTTTGGATCTTCTCCCTCACTCTTCAGCTACCAAGAGGAGTTGGATGTTAGTTTTGTCTAGTGTGCTCTCTTCTCTTTTCATGAACATCCACTTTTGTAAGAGATTGTAACTCCATACACTTAGGCACTTAGAATCTATTTGTTCCATTTGGGTCAATTTGTATGTTAGTCAATAATCCCACACCTACCCAATATTTTGTATGGGACTTGTTCCTCCTCCTCTTCACTCAAGGCCAAGTTTTCATTCAGTCATGGGGTATGATGAATCATGTTTCGATCTACTTTGATATCAAAGCCTTGATATTGGAGCTCAAGATGCAATGTCAAATATTTGATATTTTAGGATATATGTCAACCTATAAATATCATGCTTGGGCTCATAATTTAGAGACAATTGTTTGTGATAGCATAGAAAAGCTCTTGTGTTTTGTTTTATTTAGAGTTAGAATATTTTTTGAGTGCCTGTAGTAGGAGTCTAAGTGTGTATGGACCTTTATTCAAGCATTGATGTACTTGGGCACAACAGTATGACAGGAATAAAGATGATCTCTTTTGATAATCCTTACAGCACTGAAAATAGATTAATGTTTCTTTTAATGCATTTATTCTTCATGCACTTTACTTTAAAGCATTTTTTGTTAAACAATTAATTTGTAGTTATTAGTGAACATAATCATGACCACTTTGAGCATATGTGTAGCATTTGGTAACCCAGAAATGCTTAACGTTTGGTAACCTAGTAGCACTACATGTGTTTAGGATGTGTTTGGGAAGTGGAAATGGGTACTTCTGTTAGGCTACTTAGGTAGTAGATTAATTAGATATTAAATTCCTATACCTTTCATTCTTGTTTTAGGTGATTAAATTTATAAAATAAAAAATGATAAAAATCATGTACCTTAATTGCACTTAACCATATACTTGTATCTCATGAGTGGAATTGAGAAGACAACAATCATTTCGATTAGATTTCATGTCTTAGAACCAATATACTTGAGAACTTAAGTTTTGTGGAATTCAACCAGATCACGTGTGAATGCTTGTGATTTGTATGGTTGGGTGTAGGGGTACCTCGCCACTCATCAATCACTATATATTATTCTCTTCCACTCACTAGGGGATTTATTCTTCTTATCAAGATGAGGAAATTATCATCATTGTTAACCTCAAAATCCCTATTATATTCTCTCTCAATAAAGAATAATATGTTGCTTCTTTTATTTCTATAAATTTATTTATTCCCTCTATTTCTACTAACTCTTCTACATTCCAAATACTTAATGCTCCTGAGCCCATCATCCTTCAGTGTGAACTTAGCCCTCTAAGTTTGAGCAAAGGGTACATCTTTTTTAAGTTTTTATGTTTATAGTGGTTGATATTTATGTTTTTTTATATGTGAAATCTAGAATTTAATTCTTCATAGTAGCTAGGTAGTGATATATCAAACTTTTAATTTTTATAAAGGAAAAACACATATCAAGGATTTTTCTATATTAAGATAAGTGTAGAATTGTTATGCTAGGACAAGGCCATCATTTGAAGTGATGGAAATGTGTTCATCTTTGAAGTTATAAGACTTGGGTTCAATCATGGGCACAACTACTCAAGAAGAGATTGGGATTTTGCTTATCTATTACCTTTTTTGGAACTTGACCAAATGAATAGTGAACTCCATCCCTCTTAGAATCCACTTGGTTAAATGAAAACCCAATCCCATTTTGTTAGAATAAAGATAAGATGATAATGATGTAGAGTTGTTATATTCTTCTAAAATACTAAACCCTTGCTTGCGCAACCAATAGTTTTTCAAGTTTTTATTTTCAACTTCTTGGGTCTTGTCAAAAGCTTTCCATTCTTGCATTTCAACTTAGAGCTCATGAATAACAAGCAAAAGATCATTAATAATGTCTCCTTGGCATTCCGTAAGATTTCTTAACAAAAAGTTCTAGGTAAGAGAAAGTTTATGTTTAATGCATGCGCTCAACTTTTATAAGAAAGGAACTTCCATGAAAATAACCAATTCTTGAATCATCTAGGCCTTTTTGCTCTAGGCAAATGAAATACAATAATGCCATCTATTTACAATACCTAACTCCTATATCTTGCATTCTTTTCATTGATTTATTTGGCTCTTTTTTACTCACCTCATTATCCTATATTTTCATTTGCTCCATGATTAGATCCTTAGGAGGATGGATACTACAATCTAATTTCTTTCCTTTTGGTGTTTTGTCTATCATAGATAGCTACTTTGCACAAGTCTTGAATAAGTCTTTTCTTGAACCAAAACTATAGATTTGAGTCTAGGGAGCACTTCTTATCACCACTTTTGAGTCCTAAAGTCACCATGTATTGTAGAGCAGACTCAAAATGGGTTATATGCCTAAATAGTTACAACACTTGCAACCATAACATAAGTTCGCAATACATGTTAGTGCAAAGGTTAAGGACACAATGTTCACAAAGAGTATTCACAAATGCATAGAACCCAATGATCATTGAGATAGCTAGGATGTGCTCCTATACAAACACATAGGACACAATGATCGATAGAGCTAGGATGTATTCCTGTACTACTAACAATGTTCATAAAGAGTATTTTCAAACCCTTTCTTTGTAAAGTGAGGGAAGTACCTATGCCAAAATATTCCAACCACTAATAAGACATACTCTTTAAAAAGTTGGCTTGAATTATACTTAAATTTGCTTAAATTTTGAGTAATTTTTCTATAGAATCATTGGAAGAAGCATGGTACAAAAATGAATGATTCCATAATTCCTTTAGGTTTCTAAAGGTTACTACCATGGGTTACAAATAACTAACTTCCTTGGTACAAAGTTAGTTAGATGGATATACCTCATTAGAATAAAAGAGGGAAAGGTGTACAAGGCATGACTCATGGCTAAAAGGTACTCTCAAAAGGATGGTATTGATTGTGAAGAGGTTTTGCGTTAGTGGTTAAATAAACCTTTATAACAACTTTGTTGTCTTTTATGGCTACTTTAGATCTTAATTTTAATCAAATGGATGTTAAGACTACTCTTCTTCATAGAAATCTTGACAAGGAAATTCACATGTAGTAGCCTAAAGGTTATGTGATTAAAGGCAAGGAAAGCATGCAATGTCACTTGATGAACTCCTTGTTTGAATTGAAACAATCCCTTAGGATGTGGTTCTTGTCCCTAACTTTTCATCTCTTTAGTGATAGAGAAATTCAAGTACTTCATCAACATTAGTATCAATATTTAAAATGGTGGTAATTAATCACCATCTAGGTGACTAATCACCACTATGATTTTAGGGTAACACAAGGTGAGGGAGCTAAAATTTTTGAGCTTTGTGCGTTCAAAATAGAAAAAGAGCTTTGTGACAAAAACACATTAAAATAATGTCGTATTGCTTTGAAGTCCGAAACTTCTGGAAATATATGGAGCTAGATGAGTTATATGAAGATTTTTATAGTTTTGAAATGTGAACGGAAAAAGATAAAAAGCAAACGCTATATACATGCAAAGAATCACAAGCCGACCAGTGCGAAACCAATTTAGGCCGTGGATAAGCCAACGCAGTTCCAAATTTGGCAACCAAAAACCAATAAATCCATGCAAACAAGGCAACGACAGGAGAAGCAGAATCAGCAAAGAAGAATAGCAACAATGGCAGGAGGAGGTTCAGTTTTTGCAGCAGGGTTGATGACGATGATGCTGCTGCTGCTGGCGACGGGGCCGCGGGCGGAAGCGAAACGCAAGAGTGGAATCCACAAAAAGGAAGGGGAAGTGATACCACCGGGGCCGTACGTTCCGGGACCGATAGCCCAAAGCGACGTGGAGTTGCTGGAATTCCCGCTGAATCTGGAGTACCTGGAGGCCGAGTTCTTCCTCTACGGCACCTTCGGCTACGGCCTCAACAAGGTAGCGCCGGAGCTGCCGGCAGGCGGACCCACCCCGAAAGGCGGACGCAAGGCCAAGCTCGGCCGCCTCGTCCGCCAAGTGATGGCGGACTTCGGAAAACAGGAAGTCGGGCACCTGCGGGCCATCCGGAGCACCCTTCCCCGCTCAGTGGCTTCCGCGTTTCAGCGTCCGCAGCTCGACATCAGCGCCTCCACCATCGCCTCCGTCGTAAACTCCGCCTTCAACACCACGCTGAGGCCCGCCTTCGATCCCTACGCTTCCGATATCAATTTCCTGATCGCCTCGTATCTGCTGCCCTACGTCGGCCTCACCGGCTACGTCGGCACGAATCCGAGCCTGAAGTCGCCGGTGGCGCGGCGCCTGCTGGCGGGGCTTCTGGCCGTGGAGTCCGGCCAGGACGCCGTGATCCGGGCGCTGCTGTTCGAGCGCCGGAACCAGCGCGTGAAGCCGTACCCGTGGACGGTGGCGGAGTTTACAAACCGCATTTCGGCCCTCCGTGACAAACTCGGCGGCGGTGCCAAGGTCGACCAGGGACTCACCGTGGACAATGGCCGAGTACCCCGGACGCTGTCCGGAGATGCCAACTGGGTGGGATTTTCTCGGACGCAGGAGCAGATTCTGGGGATCGTGTATTCGTCTGGTAATGCCTCGGTTCCTGGCGGGATCTACCCCAACGGTGGCAATGGCAAGATTGCCCGATCCTTCCTCCATGCCTCCGCCGGCGCCGGCGGTGCCCTTGCACCGGGATCGGCTCAGGCTCCGTCCGCTGCTACCGCTGGTCTTGACAGCATCCCCCGTTTTCCCTTCTATTAGACTCGCCAACTTATGTATCAGTCAAAGTAGGTAATGATCTGACTCTGGGAAGCGCGGGTTCGCGATTCAATTTATCTTTATACGTGAGTACCTAAAACAATATGCAAAGATTGGAGTAAAAAATAATAAAATATTTAAATTATATTTTAAAATTTTTTATATTTTATTTTTACTAAATATCATTTTTAATTTAAATATTCTTGCACTTCCGATTCCAATACGCAATCCCAGACGCATAGAATATACGTTGGTGATGACTCATTGTTTGAAATATGATCAAACACGTATAATCAAAGCTAATCAATCAACCCGTGCTCCATGTTTTCTTTACTAACTTCCTTTACCCTCCTTTAATCGCATGCTAATTCAACACATTCAACACATTCATATTGAATTTCCTTTGGCATTTATTGTACGCCTTGTCACAAGTAAAATGCAAGTGAGGAGGGCTAAAAGGAAGACAACCCAGTACCGAGTGGGAAAATCAGCTTCGGTGGTATCAAAAATATGTAATAATGCAAGTTAGGTCCAAGTTCATCCAGCAGCGACTCAGGAGATGACCGCGAAGCATTCCCTGATCATGAAAAAGGCACACACAGTACAACTATCACTTCTAAATGCTCAGCATGCCCGGCTGGATCATCGGACCAGCCTGCCATTCTACGCTGCTAGCCGGTGCTTCACACACAGTATACCATTCATTCCAAATTAAATGTAATTTCTCGGTTCTCATCTTTGCAAAATATTCTCAGTGTCTTCATCCAAACATTGTCTTCAGTTTCCGTTTTAACCCAGTAAAACGTGGACAAAATATTACATTGCATTCATATTCCACCCACTTTACGGATAAGTCTNTGCTGCTGCTGCTGGGGACGGGGCCGCGGGTGGAAGCCAAACGCAAGAGTGGAATTCACAAAAAGGAAGGGGAAGTGATACCACCGGGGCCGTACGTTCCGGGACCGATAGCCCAAAGCGACGTGGAGTTGCTGGAATTCCCGCTGAATCTGGAGTACCTGGAGGCCGAGTTCTTCCTCTACGGCACCTTCGGCTACGGCCTCAACAAGGTAGCGCCGGAGCTGCCGGCAGGCGGACCCACCCCGAAAGGCGGACGCAAGGCCAAGCTCGGCCGCCTCGTCCGCCAAGTGATGGCGGACTTCGGAAAACAGGAAGTCGGGCACCTGCGGGCCATCCGGAGCACCCTTCCCCGCTCAGTGGCTTCCGCGTTTCAGCGTCCGCAGCTCGACATCAGCGCCTCCACCATCGCCTCCGTCGTAAACTCCGCCTTCAACACCACGCTGAGGCCCGCCTTCGATCCCTACGCTTCCGATATCAATTTCCTGATCGCCTCGTATCTGCTGCCCTACGTCGGCCTCACCGGCTACGTCGGCACGAATCCGAGCCTGAAGTCGCCGGTGGCGCGGCGCCTGCTGGCGGGGCTTCTGGCCGTGGAGTCCGGCCAGGACGCCGTGATCCGGGCGCTGCTGTTCGAGCGCCGGAACCAGCGCGTGAAGCCGTACCCGTGGACGGTGGCGGAGTTTACAAACCGCATTTCGGCCCTCCGTGACAAACTCGGCGGCGGTGCCAAGGTCGACCAGGGACTCACCGTGGACAATGGCCGAGTACCCCGGACGCTGTCCGGAGATGCCAACTGGGTGGGATTTTCTCGGACGCAGGAGCAGATTCTGGGGATCGTGTATTCGTCTGGTAATGCCTCGGTTCCTGGCGGGATCTACCCCAACGGTGGCAATGGCAAGATTGCCCGATCCTTCCTCCATGCCTCCGCCGGCGCCGGCGGTGCCCTTGCACCGGGATCGGCTCAGGCTCCGTCCGCTGCTACCGCTGGTCTTGACAGCATCCCCCGTTTTCCCTTCTATTAGATTCGCCAACTTCGGGACCTAAGGCCCAGCTATGTTACACCGAACAATATGGTTAAAAAGAAGTAATATACATGCAATGCATGATGGTTCTCCTTAAATACTAAAAACAGATCGCTAGTTATTTATCTTCTTAAGTAGAGGTTTACCTTAACCCTCACAACTGCATTTTATTCAAATAAGATATTCTACAATTAAATCAAATTCATTCAAATAAGATATTCTACAATTAAATCAAATTCACATTGTATCTTCTTGTTGACAATTTGCTACGTTATAGAAACAAACTTCAAAAGTTCAATTACACAATTAACCACGAGATGTCATAAATAGGGACAGCATTTTTTGCAAATACGATTTTTTATATGTGAAATTGCATCACAAGGTATGATACCATAGCTAAAGGAGACAATTCTTTGTTCATCAATTTTAAACCTACAAAAGTGTAAGCCTAACCAAGATTGTAAATTAATATTTGAGAAATCTTCATTATTCTAATATTTTCATCTTTGACAATATTTCTTTTGCAATTCAAAATTTTTTGAAGTTCTTTATCAACTTCATTGTCATTCCTACTATTTTCCATATTATTTTTAAAATGTTGATCATTTCAATGTAGTACCTTTGAACTTGAATTTTGACAGAGTATATTATTATGAAGAGAAATAAAATAAACTTTTAAATAATTATAAAATTAATTAATTATTAGTAATAAAGCAATTTGGATTGGTTAAGAATATTACTCACAAAACATTATCCAACATATTTCCATGATTGACTTCATCAATAGTAATACTCCCAAAAGTAATAATGGAAACCACTGATTAAGGATGACTTCATGAGGAAATTGAATGGCTTAAGAAATGGAATATTCTAAAGTATTTTCTCTATTGGGATCCTAATCAAAGTCACAATTTGGTAAGATAAGAAGTATAAAAACATTTCTATTTGAATACTATTAGGGGTACTTTAATTCAAAGATAAATTAATTATGTGCTACTATTTCTCATCACTTACCATGCATAGTAGTTATGATGCACAATTATTGGAGAGCCCTAAATAGGGATTTCATTACTCGAAGATCATTACACATAATTCCTTGTAAAGAAGGTGTTATTTCCTTGATACAACTGAAGGCATTGAGAGGGGGTGGGGTGTTGGTTTGTGTGAATCAAGGCCTTATAAAAATACAAGTTTAAATAGAGATTGGCAAAAACACCAGTCGAAATCCCCTAATAAAATTAATACAAAAACTAGAATACCAATGTAGAAAAAAGTAAACAAATATCAAGCTTTTAAGGTGGTTCAACCACTATATTTGCTGAGGTACCTCTACCATAAAACTCTCCCTAGATCCTAGGAGGTATAGTAATTTGATTAATCAAAAGAAAAATTACATGGCTTCCTTTACAATCTTGGACTAACTACAATTATTAAGCTCAAAGTCACAAAAATTCACTTTCATAGAACAAAGGAAAGAAAATACTCTACCTTGTCTCAACATAGAAACTCAAGAGTTACCAGGATTTTTGAGAAAAGGAAAATAGAGCTTTTACAGATAATAGATAGCGAGAGATATTGAAAAGATAAGAAGTATAGAAGATGAAATTCTAGTTCAAGCACAAGGCCAAAAACCAGAATCTTAGAGTTGAGCTAAAGAGCTTCAATTTATAGTCAATCTTATTTTTAGATAATTTTAGAGTTGTTCTTCAACCCATTGCTAATATGCTAGAGAAATGTGAGAAGTAGTAAGCTATAACCATTACTAATCCATTGGGAAGAGTAATCGAAGAAGAAAAAGCCTTATCTGTTATATCTTAGCTTCCATTACTACATTTATGATGAGCTTGAGGTGAGTATTAAAAGCTTAGCAAAGGACAAAGAAATCTATCATTTCGTTTTTGGTGCTAATGGTTCCTGTACTTTCCAAAAAAATGATAAGCTTTGCTTGTATTGGAGATAACGGCTATTGAAGCCTCAACTAACAACTCTCAAAATTTTTTATTAATGAGGTTTAGCTTAGCTTACTTTCATAGCACTATAGACTCTAGCTTTTACACATAATAGCTCTTTTCAATATAATCTTATAACATCCCTTTTTTTTCTGCCAACGTGGCATCACTTTTCAAGTGTAGCTCGTATCAAAATTTGGTTCTAAATTGGTTCTAGCTTTAAGAGAGCTATTACAACCAACTTATATTCTTTGCTATAAGTTTTCCTTCTTCTTAGGATGACATGGCAATGTGTTCTTTAAAGAAAATCTAAAGGTTTTTGATTCTCATGACTTTTCTATTTCTTCTAATTTTTTTTTTCTGTGTAGGAAAAGGATTTGACATGGTAGTGTTATTTTGGAAGAGCTTTGTAGATCCAAAAATTGATTTTAGAGATTGGTTCTACAAGCTCATGTGGTAGGGCATCTAGTAGAAATAAAAATTGGTTCTAAAGATTTCCTACAATGATATAAGCATTTAAATCAAACTTGTGTGTGTGGTAGAAAAAAATGCTTATGTGGTAGAGCTATCCTTAATAAGCTGATGAGTGGTGAAGTACCCCTACACTCAACCATATGAATATGAGTGTTTCACGCATGATCCGGTCGAACTCCGCAAATGGACTAGTTGTGGTATCTAGACAGTTATTCGTAGGTCGCAGTTTTCTATCTTCCCACTTGGACTAGTATTAACTTTGTCGTGTATGGTTTAGTCCAAAGTGAGGTGTATGATATGTTCCTACACTAATGCTACTCCTGAGTATGATGGGAAATAAGATTAACTAAGCTAAGCTAAGAGAGATAGGGTAAGAGAGAATCTAACTAGCCTAAGTGCAATGAGCATCCGTTCCTTAATCATCCATACACATCTTGGACCTCATGCATGACTACCACTAGGATTACCAAGCGCATGGCCTAAGTATGCTATTGGGTTACTAAGTAGTCACACTTGAATGCTCATGATTAAGTCGTACTCATTCCGCATTACTAGGAGATAAGGGTAGAGAGATATTAGCTAAGAAAGCAATGAATAACAATAACAATAGCTATTAATTAATTAAATAATTAAGCTAAGTGGATGCTGCAATGATGAAGTAATCTCGATCTTTATTGCTGGTCATGTGCATGTCCAAGTACGTCACACTCGAATAAGGATGCCATACAATTACAATCATCACATTGCGGGCATGCACTGGGAGAAAGGGTTGAGATGAAAAACTGACAAAAAGTACCTACTCTAACACTAAGAGCTAAAATCAAAACTTAACACTAAAATTTTTTCCCTCTTTACTCAATCTATCTACCTCTTATTTATAGATGAGGAGACAGGCTACGATATTATGTATGCAATATCGTGGCCAAAGAAATGATAACTTATCATACCTCCATGACTGAATGAAAACTTGTCCTTAAGTTACAGTGAGAACAAGCTTCGTTGATTACATAGTGGATAGGTATGGGATTATTGAATGGTGAGAATGGGTGCATGCCGTAGTGTGGAATCAAGACAAAATTGAGACACAACACAAAGAATGCTAAAGAAAATCCTACAGTTATAAAATTGGTGGAACTCATGTAGTTCCTAGTGGTGGTGGCTCCTCCATGGGTGCTTTTCCCTTGTCCTATGCTCCAGGTCTTGGGACTTGATGGCAATGAAGTATGGCCTGGAGTTTCTCCTCTTCGGTTCAGGGGTCTTGCACCATCCATGCTAATGTTTCAACGTTTGATGGAGTCTGCACTTCCCATGGATAGGGTAGTTTCTGAAACATTGGATTTGCCTTGACATACCAAGCCATAAACACCCATCATTTCTTCTCGTAGGATTTGGCTTTGTCTTTGTATTCTTGAAAATCTATGAACTGTTGAGCCAAATCTATTGTGACACCTTTTTGTCCCTAATAGCTTGCTTTAACCACCTCAAGTTTAGAATTTGCAATCTCCAATTTTTGCAATATCTTCTTGCGTTCTGCAAATTCTGTTTCATATTTGCTATAGGTGGTGGCTACCTGTTGCTCAAGCTCTATTCTTGGGCACTGATGAGATGCAGATTGCACAAGCCACGATATCGCATCCCTTGCGATATCGCGTACATGATATTGCATCTCTCCATGCGATATCGCGGTCTGCTACCATATCTATAAATAAGAGGTGACACTCCATTCATTTCCTAATCCTCGCTAGAAGTAGCGAAGCTCTGGCAGTTTGAACACTCCAAAGTTAGATTAATTTCCCATGTGCCCACAGTAGGAGTCCTAGAGTGAACGGCTCTTTATTCGAGCAACTTTGTAACCTGAACACAAGCTGTGTACGATAATAAAGACAAACTTGATTGGATAAACCTTGCAGTACATGGTTCTATTTTGTTGTTATTTATTGATTTTCTAGTGTCCACGAGTATGACTTGATTACGAGCATCTATGGATGTGTATGGCTAATCAAGGAATCGGCTACTTATCACACTTAGGCTAAATAGGTGCCTCAGTACGACCACTTCGAGCACTTGCATTACATGTGGTGATCCCAGTAACGATTAGCGTTTGGTAGCCACAGTTGCATAGTTCAGGGTGTGTCTGGTAAGTGGGAACGGATGCTGACGCTAGTTAATTTAGACTTAGGACATTAGTTAGAGTTAGTTAGTTTCTCAGCCCTTTCCCTCATAGCTTAGGAGATAAACTAAAAATACCAAAAAAATCATATACCTCAGACTTGCTTAACCATACACTGTGACACATACAAGCAAGCCTGGGAAGACAACGAACGATTAACCCCAAGGGTTCTTTGTGGCGTTAAGGCATTTAGTTTGCGGAGTTCGACCAGATCTTGCATACACGCTCGTATTCATATGGTTGAGTGTAGAGGTACCTCGCCACTCATCATTGGCACCGTTGCCAGGGACTAAGTGTTTTTATGCCAATTGAACATAAGGGATATCACTCACATCGTTGTGAGCCTCAACGAACCTTAGGGTTAATCAGTTAATTAAGAACATAAATAATGGTAAAACAACACACCATTAGGATGGCTTATTCTCATGAAATTAACTCACCTAAGGGCAATACAAGAGATGGTGAGCATCAGACGCATAACCCAGACCAGCCATGTCCTAAACAATCTAAAGTAATATATACTCATCCTGATGAGTATGTCCTGGATTTTACTTTTATTCTCCATCAAGATGAACAACTGCGATGGAGAGATCTGCAAGGTAACATTGTGTTACACCTAGATCGAGAAACCCCTAACATTCTTTTCCGTGCCTTAGCATAGATTGGCATGCAAGAACTATTTGCGGAATACGTTCTGGATGACCATGACACAAGGGATTATCGTTCCACAAATGCCCAACGTATTCGGGATGAAAGGCAGGAGAGCCAACATTCATTGTTGAAGGGTAATGTCCCCCATGTCATTAGTGAAATAGGAGACGAGGAACCCCTCACAATGGGTTTCTTAGAAAATGATGTTCCTCCTCCTCACTTTGGTGAAGAGGTTAAGCATCAGGGCCTTTGATCAACTGTACATGCTACAGGCTTTGATCCTCGTGAGCACCAACTATTCACGATAGGAACAACCAATCACACTAAGGATAGACACTTAGATCGTTACAACGATCGGGGCTGAAGCAGCCGAAGAGAAGGTAAGAAACATCACCATGGTGATGGATCCCCTTCTTCTTCTCCTTCATCTCACCATTCACACTCTCCTTCCACATCTGGGTGCAACCATCGTGAGCATAACAAAGAGAGTAAAAGTAAAAGGGAAGATGAAATACCTCGACAAGAAGGTCAAGAGGAGTTAGGACAAGGGCAAGGACGTAGGGAGAGTAGGGAACCACCACGAAGACATCACAGATATCATGAAAGATATGATCATGACGGGCCCCTACTCGCAACCCGAAGTATGCTTAACATAATAGAGGCAGTTAGGATTCCCACAAGGCATTTAAAGGATAGTCGGATCAAGCGATTAGACATGAAAAATATCCCACGATTTGAAGGGGGATACAATGCTGATCTGCAAAATCCTTTGCAGGCATTCCATGATGCCTGTGCCTTGCAGTATATTGATAGCGAGTGGCAGAAGCTTAAGTTGTTCCCAAGGACACTCATCAAAGAAGTAGAGAGTTGGTACCGGTCCTTAGAACCAGAAACCATCAGGAGGTGGAGTACAATGCTTGAATTGTTCAACAACAAATATCAAATATACTCTAGAGTGTCCAACTTGCATAAGCAGATCCAAGGCTGGAAACAACGTGCTTATGAATCTTTGGATGCTGCCATGGCCCATTACTATACACTGCTACATCGTTGCCTAGGCCATGGGTATGCTAAGCAGGATCAACTTCACCACATCGTGGATGGGCTAAGAAATGAAACGAGAAGAAATCTTGGGACTTACGCCCAAGGGAGACTCTCCCAACTAAGAGCCCATGAAGTTGAAAGCTTGTTGGAACAAGTAGCGCAAGAAGAAGGTGAGCTACGAAAGAGAGAAAGTGCGGAAGAATACAACTGCGACCCCTCCCTTTGCAAGAAGGAAGTGAAATTCTGTGATGAGGAGGATGAGTCACCAATTGAAGAGTTGGTGAACCGGAAAACCTTGCCGATCCAAAAGTTAACAACAGAAATAGTGGCTAAGGTAGACGATGTATGGAGTTCCTTAGACTCTAAAATAGAAACAGTCTTGAAAATTATAGAAGAGTCTAAGGTTGAGCAAAGTAATGACAAAGGAAAGAAAAAGTGGAGAGATTTAAGCCCTGCACATAACAAGGGTAAGGGAAAAATCACTAACTCCGATGTGGCTGTAAATTCTGATTTAGACAATGATAGTGGATGTGAGGTTTGCTACTATGACCATCCTAAGGGATGTTGTCCTATTATCTCACATCTGCAGGAGGCTGGGGCGTATGCGCTAAATCCAATACTTAATCAATGGCAAACACCCCGAAGGCTATCTTATCCACAAGGTAACCCAAGGCAGTTCCACCAACCACTAATGTATTACCCAAGTGGAACTTCACCTTAGCCCATCGGACAGCATCAGCAATGGCAATACCCATAGTCATGCGGGATGCCATTGCTGAAACAGTAGTACCCTTACTGGAAGCCCGATCCTTATGGATATTATGTGCAGCAGCCGATTTCTCCAAGTGACTCTATGGGTCACGCAACCCCCAACCGTCACTACCAAGCTCGGGAGTACTTCAGAAGGACTCCTTCTCCTTCGGGAGACACTCCATATCCACACCATTCTCCTAATCAAACCACACCTCTTCCACCTCAAGTAGTTCCCATAACACCTCCTACTCCAACAATGCAAGGGGAACTTCCTCCTCAACCGCAGCAACGTCATGCTGCGAGAGCTATAAATATCCAACCTACTGATGGTTCTGACAACAGCAAAAAGAGAAGACCTTACTTCAAAAACCAAAAGCCTAGACAAACTCTCGCAACAACTAGCGGTTGAGGCCATGTACATGCCTCCACCATCTAACACTTTGGAGCACCCTTCAATCCAAAGGAGTGTAACGCATACGGTTATGCTAACACATACCGTAACTGACTGGATCAAGGTAGGCCACCTTCCCATGAAACTAACTAACCCTGGGAGTCTCTTTATTTATTTGCAGATCATTGGAAATGCACCACATCGAGCTCTTCTTGATTCAGGTTCCGGAGTCAACTTAATTTCACTAAAGATGTATCACGCTTGGAACCTGCCACAACTTAAGAAGAGAAATATCCACCTAGAGCTGGCAGACCAGTCCATCACCATTCCCTTGGGATTGGTGGAGGATGTTATTACCACTGTGTGTGGTTAGTCCTACCCAGCAGATTTTCTAGTGATCGATGTTAACAACAACGAAGGGGACTTCCCAATTATAATGGGAAGGGCATGGCTAAACATAGTAGATGCATGCCTTAGGATCCGTGATCTTTCCTTGAAAATCTCTAAAATAAACATATGTGGAAAGATCGAGAAGAGGATAGTTCCATGCATCACATATAGTGATTCATCGAGTGATGACATGGAGGAAATGTCTCCATGTAACAGGTGTGCCCAAGAAACTCTACAATAAAGATGCCTGTATGTAGCAACCACACAAGAAGTAGTAGACACCCCATGGTTGACAGCTTCTCATAGGGGCAAACAAATATGCATGGAACGAACTGAGGAAACTCATGCCAACAACCGTGGCATAGACACATTGGAACGTGAGCGTCGCCAACTTCCACCCCTTAACTTAAGATCATCAATTGGGAGGAGTTAGGTACTTCTAAGAAACTCAAACAAATGCTCAGTACTTCGGATCTCTCCCTTACAACTCAGTCATGGGGGAGATGGCCATCTATGATAACCATATGGGGCCCTTAGTTATTTTAAGTTTTTGTTTTACATATTTTTGTTTTACACGTTTTTGTTTTACAAATTTCTTTAACTTTTCTAATTTTTGTTTTACAACTTTCTTTAACTTTTGATGTTTTTGTTTTACAACATCGTTATACTTTTCTATTGTGTGTGTGTATGTGTGTTATCCATCATGTAAGTTCGTCACCCAATAAGTGTTCAGACCGATGGGATGAACTGTTTTTT
>MNCI01003605.1:254101-330784 GCA_015680685.1 Gnetum montanum | reverse complement strand
TTAGACGAAATAAAATTTGGGCTGCAAGCACTGGTTATGGAACCAAAGTGTTCCCTCTAACTAAGGCCCTTCTCGCTTCCCATTCTCTCCGTTGTTTCGTCGGAATGGTGGTGAATCTTCAAAGATACATCCTTGTTATCCAAGTGCATGGTTTAACCAAATGCATTGATGCGAAGTCACTGGAAGTGGTTGGTTTGAGCCGAAGTTGGAATGAGATTGCCAAGTTGCATTAATCATAAAACACACAAGGGGCTATACACCACCTTGTCTTGGGATTCCATTCCACTTCTCTTCTTTCCATCCTTCTCCCCATTGTTCACCTCATTGCCGGTTGTATCATTAGTGCATATATTTTGGTTGATGCTTTGTTTTCTTTTTGGTAAATTCTAGCGGTTAAGACTTTAACTCTTGTTCCAAAGGACATTCCCAGAGCCTACGGACTCTTTTCATGTGGGATTGTCAGGGCATTACGGGCATGGGCCTACTTTGGGGAGGACCCACTGACATTCGTATTTGGAACATTAGTTAACTTCTTTGTCTTAACATTTTGCAATTAATTGTATTTTTTCATTCATTTCCATCTTGACATCCACTTTACTAATGCCATAGTTGTCCCTTTTTACCTATCTTTCTTACTCCTTTTCTTTCTCCATTCTAACGCTACTGGAGGTTTGCGATTAGTCATGGGGGTATGGGGCCTACTTTTTCAATTTTTCTCCTAAGCCCCAGATTTTTTCGTTTTTCTCCTTAACCCCTACACCTTCGGTAGTCATCATCTACATTTTCCCCGATCCATATCAACCATACCACAATCTAGCCAATGAACCTAATCCAAAGCAAGGTATTATTTACTTAATGATTCAATTACCCTTGCTAATATATGATTGTGTTGTGTGTGCAGATGGTAATCATACAACAACAGAATGGATTTGGAGCAACCAGTTGGAATGGAGCAGCGATGAAGCAGCTATGCAAGGAGTAGAATGGATAATGCGCTTATGGATGGACAACGGAAGGCGCAATCTACGTGTTGGCAGTAGCAAGACTCTTCTCTCTTCTTCTCTTCTATTCTCTCTCCTCTTTTCTCTCAGCTACCAAATGTGGTCTGATGTCATTGTAATAAGGTGTTCATCCTTTTTGTCATGAACACCAGTTGTGTCAAGTCTTGTAATAAGGATCCGTTCACATGTCATTCCATTAGTTCCATTTCCCCTCAATAATCCCATACCTACCTGATATCATTGTAAGGAACTCAAGGACAAGTTTTCATTCAGTCATGGGGGTATGATGAGATGCAGATTGCACAAGCCGTGATATTGCATATGCGATATCGCGGCTGCCGTGATATCGCATCCCCTGCAATATCGCGTACGTGATATTGCGTCTCTCCATGCGATATCGCGTACACGATATCACGGTCCACCACCATATCTATAAATAAGAGACGACACTCCCTTCATTTCCCAATCTTGGCTAGAAGTAGCGAAGCTCTGGCAGTTTGAACACTCCAAAGTTAGATTAATTTCCCATGTGCCCGCAGTAGGAGTCCTAGAGTGAACGACTCTTTATTCGAGCAACTTTGTAACCTGAACACAAGTTGTGTACGGCAATAAAGATGAACTTGATTAGATAAACCTTGCAGTACATGGTTTTATTTTGTTGTTATTTATTAGTTTCCTAGTACGCACGAGTACGACTTGATTACAAGCATCTACGGATGTGTACAGCTAATCAAGCAATCAGCTGCTCCTCGCAAAGTACGACTTGACTACGAGCATTGTGATTGCTTGGTAACCCAGTAGCATATTCCAGGATCTGCACTTGCTAATCCCAATGGTAGTCCAATGTGTACGGCTGGTCAAGGAATCAGCTACTCATCGCTAGGCTAGAACGTGTGATAAGTACGACTTGGCTACGAGCACCCACGAGTGTGTATGGCTAGCCAAGGAATCGGCTATTATCACACTTAGGATAAATAGGTGCCTCAGTACGACCACTTTGCGCACTTGCATTATGTGTGGTGATCCCAGTAACGATTAGTGTTTGGTAGCCATAGTTGCATAGTTTAGGGTGTGTCCGGTAAGTGGGAACGGATGCTGATGCTAGTTAATTTAGACTTAGGACATTAGTTAGAGTTAGTTAGTTTCTCAACCCTTTCCCTCATAGCTTAAGAGATAAACTGAAAAATACCAAAAAAATCATATACCTTAGACTTGCTTAACCATACACTGTGACACATACAAGCAAGCCTGGGAAGACAACGAACGATTAACCCCAAGTGTTCTTTGTGGCGTTAAGGCATTCAGTCTGTGGAGTTCAACCGAATAGCACGTACACGCTCGTATTTGTATGGTTGAGTGTAGGGGTACCTCGCCACTCATCAGGCACCCTATTATTAACATGGTAAAGTTGGCATATCATAGGTTTGCCAACTCCATGTATTCTATAAGATCTTGGATCTGTAGGTCCTGGTTCTTAACTTCTGCCTAGTGGGCAATTGCATATGTGTCCAATATGGCTCACCAGTCAGTGTGTTGAGCACTGATAGTGTTGATGTGTGACTTGGCCATATGGATCTCCTTCTCAATTATCTATTTGTACATCCCCACCTAGTCCTAGAAGTGCTCTTTGATCTTTTCATGCCGTTTAGCCTCATTTTTCCATGCACTTATTTCGATAGCTATCTTCTGGCAGATGGCGCGTACCTCCTCCATTGAGAGGGTTCGATTCTCCCTGGCTAAACAGTTCATGTCTTGTTTGACCTGGATGAATTATTCTCACAATTGATAAAAATTTTGTTTGAGAACATTCTTTTGCTTTTCCACAGAGGTCAGCCGAAGGTTGTCAACAACAAGCTACTTGTTTTTCTCTTGTAAGGCCTTGAGTGCCTTGGTATGCGCATGAGTTTGCACTTGTGCTGTAAAGGCATCCCAAACAGCCTTCTATTTTTGTTCTACCACCTTCTTATTCTCTGTTAATACCTTGGTGAGTTTCTCAGTTCGAAAAGTATCCAACTGGTTCACAAGAATGAATTGAGAGGGATTCTGCTATGCTGCTTGTAGGGTTATGAGCCTTTGTTGCAATTTCTGCACTTCTTCTTTAGCATGCTTAGCCCTCATCTCTATCAAGACCAACTTTCCCTTGGTGGAAATGAGGTTTGATTGAATTACTGTCACATCTTGAGGGATGTAAAATAGAAACATCATTACTTGTCCTATTTGTAGCAATTTATCAAGTACATCCTCATGTCCCGTAGGAGTCATTGAGGTTCTAGCCAAAGTTTGAGCATCGTGTGATCCTTTGAGATCTACTGGTGGCATAAAAGGTACATTGAATGATTCTTTAATGTGGTCTATGACCACATCTATGGCTCTCGCTACATCTTGGTGTTGCATGACCACCACTGTGGTCCCTTCACCAGTTTCTAATTACACTTAGAAAGATGCAACGTTCCTCGAGATCTGTTATGACCAAATGCTCTCCCTTCCTCTTGTATCGATGGACACTTTACCCCTTGCATTATCCAAAGAAACTATGAGCTGTATGGCATCATCGATGATGTGGAAGAGGTTTACATCATCACAACTTCCCTAACTGACCATCTCAGCGATGGCCCTGAGATGGCTCATCGATAGTCTATAATCTTTCTACGGTGGTGGTGGTTGATCCTGCTAACCTATGCTAGGCCTTGCTTCTTATTGTTGGCTAGGTTCTGTACTTGGGAGTTTGCTGGATCCTGCATGTTGAGTTGTAGTTGGCCCTACCATATGTTCTTTTTCTTGTTCTGGTCCCAACATCTCACCAGTGATTTTCCTTGCAGCTGGTGGTTTTAACAATTCAACATATGAAGCATTTTGGACATTTTAGAGGACATGATTAGTGTATCCTCTGATACTAGCACATTGGCACAGCTTCTTGATAAGGCAAGGGAAGGGCAACGCCATCTTCCCTATCTTCCATTCTTCAAATCGCCTCAAGATCTCCATACAATATAGATGAGGTAGGTTAACATTAATCTTTCCCATCAACACTGCATATCCCCTAGCTACATATGTTGAAATCCTTTTTAAGCCCTTAGTGGGAAAGAGGTGATACGTTCCAATTTTGAAATAGATCCTCTCTTCTATCGTCAACTCCCCAAATGTCTTATCTTCCTTGCCATATGCCTTTTCCAACCAAACTCATCGCACATCGGGGTCTGAATGGGTAGACAACTAAGCAACCTTGGGCCCTATGTTTAGAAGGTTTAATACTTCCAAAATGGCCTAAATAGACAATTCAATTGTCACATCACAAATGTTAACTATGGTGCCTTGTTCTTTATTGTGCCAAAATTGGTACATTTCCCCTAAGTATTAGGCACTACTTTCAGAGAGGATAGGCCATAATGGGGATCCTTTGAGGTGGTCCCTAATAGCCTCTAGAGTGAACTTCATGAAAGATTCAAAATTTAATTCCACAATCACTGCAGTGAATGTGGACCTTTCATGGATAGCCTGAATGCACTCCTGGGGCAACGTGAGATGTTGTCCTTGTTTAGGCACTATAGTAGCTCCTCCTTTTGCCTTCCTTGATTGTACAGTAGTAGGGTCCTCTTGGTGGATGCTAAATGATTGTCCCTCCTGCTCTACATGTTGTTTGGAAAGCTCTTATCCTTCACCTTTCCTAGGTTGTTTGCACCCACCTTGAGTAGGACCTTTTTTTTGTTCTCATTTCGGGGCCATCTGCAATCACACAGGGTCAATCATTAGTAAGATTGTTACCAAAGTTAGGTTATACCTTACTGCATGCCTTAATAGATTTACTTTATTTCCATGTGATGTTAATTATTGGAAGAACATGTCCCCAAAAGATTACAATGTTGAGTTTTCTTTTCTTAGGTGGTTTCCAAATTTAATTTCTTGGTATAGTTAAGGGAATGAAATTGTTTTTGACACATTTTATTCTTAATTTTACAACTAATTACCCTTAAATATGTCCTTCGGGTGATGATGAATTTCAAAAAATTTATGTGCTATTTGGTGTGTGCCCCTCTCCCACGACTAAGCTAAATACTCCAAGTTCAAGTAGGTTTAGACAAAATGAAAATCGAAGTACCAGTGGACAAGATATAGGTATAAAGGCAAGGGTTGTGTAATCGCAAGTCATAGAGAAAAATTTGAAAAAACTCCCCCACGTGAACAGTGGAAAATGATGGTAAGTGATGTGGGGGGGGGGGGGGGGGGGGGGGGGGGGGTCACGTATATATAGGTTGTAGGGACACGATATGATGTACGAGACATCGTGCACACGATATCTCGGCTTTATTGATATTGGCACAATGAAAGATACCGATTTTTTTAAAATTTTCTTGAAATTGACATTACAAACTTAGGACGTTGGGATATTGTTAAGGAGTACTAGGGTAATTCAGTTAGTTTTGAAGGCATGAATAATGATATGTGGTGGTAAGAAAGAGAAAAAGGGCATGTGATGGTTCATAGGAACGTTGGAATTCAGAGGGATAGTAATATGGGAAAGAACATTGTTAACAATATATTGAGGATAATAAATGGTGTGTGGAAGATGGATTATGAGTGCAAGTTAAAGAATTATGCATGTGGGTCCTCCCCAAAGTAGGTTCCAACCTATAATGCCCTTGCGTAACCCCACCTTAAAATTTCTGTAGGCACTAGAAGGGGTAAATGTAACCCACACTAGTTCCACAAAACACACACATGTAAGTATCACCGAAATGAGGTAAGAATTCTATGCTATACGAGACACAAGCTACAATTACATGAATAGTGAGATGAGACAGACTATAGAAGGGATTGTAGAGATTGGGACATGAGGTAACTAACCCATGGCATAATGAAACCCAAGTGTAAAGTGTGATTAATGTGTTAGTAACCCATTGTTCCAAGATCATGACCAAGTTCATTCCTTTGAATAGTGACATCACATTGTTTCATCCCATGATGAGTGACTATCAGAGTACCATAACAACAAGGTGTATGATCACTTGGCATTTTATTCAAGGGAGGAGTGTTTTTTATTTGGTGGCACTTTTCTTTTTGTTTTCTTTTTATCTTTTCTTCTTTTCACTTTTTTTTTCGATTGTTGAATCTAGAGAAGCCGCCAACCTTTAGGCATGGGTGCACATATTTCTAGTGGGACCCCCTAGAATAGCATTGGGTTTTTGAGTAGCCTTTGATTACTCTTACTCCCATTTTGCATTAGATCTACAAGGATCTTAGTACAACCATGTTGCATGATAAATCCCATAGACGTCACCAAAGAGAATCCGCAAGTCCCCTTGATGTCACACCCTAATCATTTCCTCTTGGTCCATCCTTCCTCATTCTGGGTACAATGAGCAAAGAATTAATTTTAAGTTTTAAGAATGTTAAGAATATCACTGTACCCTCGACAGAACCTCTTATTTGTAGAATGGATGAGTGGGTGTAATGGGCTCACCGTCCAAATAATTGATTACTTGAGACTCAATAACATAGAACACACCTTAGCCAATGAGCCACATGAGTATTTTATTCATAGATGATATTACTTGTAAAAAATATAAAAAGATAAAAAGACAAAAAGACAAAATAAGAAATTAAAAGATGAAAAACTGGAAAATAAAAATTGTAAAATTAAAGAAAATGAAAAATATTTATTAATCCTGCTTTTTATTAGAATGGGGAATATCCCCCATAACTAAACAGTTGAGCATAGCAAGGATTAATAGTTGAAAGGTAAGGATCCTTGCATATTGAAAATATTGAAACTTGGTTATACCTAACTCCTTCGGGTTCACACACTTGATTATAGTAAACATAGTGGGGTAATTTGTAAGATGTCATTTCTGGATAATGAGTTGATCCACTATGATACTGATGACTATGATATGGCATGAAAGGATCGAGATGTCACTCTGCAAGGCTATATTCATTGGGCCATATGGTTGTTGGAGTGTTAATTGGTGGCCGTGATAAATTAACATGAGGCGTTGGGTTCGAAGGGAAGGATGCATCGCAGTGTTGGACTTGTGCGGAGTTGGAAAATGTAGTGGCCTTGAAATTATGTTGTTCCTTCCTACGGTCATGTCTAAAGAAGGGACACCTTTGATGTTGAGGAGGCCTCTCATTGCTATTGGCAATAGTAGCATAAGCAATGTTTGTGGGTTGTTTCTATGGTGTAGACACTTCAGGAATAGTTGGTGGCGATGTAGAAGGAGGGAAAGGATGAGAATGTTGAAATTTAGGAGAAGTGTAAGGTATACAAGGTAGTGGTTGTGTTGAGGACATGGGATAATAGTATTGAGGAGAATAATAATGTGGTGAGATAGAGTATGTTGATCCATTTGGAGAAATAGGATGTTGAACTAGATAAGTGTTTAGATTCGGATGATACAAAGGGTGGCTCCTGTTCAGGGGTGGCTTCCCCCATGACTGGGATTGTTGCCATTGTGATCAAACATAGTATCTTTGTACGAACTCTGGATGTAGCATGTTTTCCCAATGCTCATATAGATGTAACAAGATTGGGCATTGGCCCTTGGGGTGATCGTACAGGCAAATGTTGTACTCATACGTATGATTGAAAGTTGAGCTCTTATCTTCCTCATTCCTTCTTTCCGAATGTCTAATAATATTTTGTCTTGTTTCTTGGGTTGTCAAAACCTTATCTCTAATAATATCAATATATTCTCCACACTTTTTATGTGTCCATTCCAACATCTTATTGATCTTTGCCTCAACTTCTTCTAGCGATTGTTGTGTTGGCAAAGATGGTTTTTCCTCCTTGAGATCAGTTGATTTCCCCTTTCTATGATTGTGGACCTTTGCTAAGTTGATATTTTGATCCCCTTGATGTTTTTCAACACTTTCCCATCTAGCCATTTCTCCTTCTTCTTTTGCTACCTACTTAATAAGCTCTTGGAATTGATAGGTTCATACTTTGTATAGTTGACCTTGGGCATACATCCCTAGGGTCTCTCCTATTTCATCATGAAGTCCATCAATGACATGGTACATTAGCCTTTTCTTGGAGAACTTATGGCCTAGATAGTTGTTTAACAGTACATAATATCTTTCTAAGGCCATATCCAAGGGTTCATGTTATGCTTGTTTCCACTCTTGGATTTGTTTCCTTAAGGTTGACACTCTTGCATAGGTTTGATATCTTTCATTAAAGAGTTATACCATTGTTGGCCAACATTGTATTGAATTTGGTTTTAACGATCTATACCATACTTTTGGCCAACAAGTGTCATAGGAAAGATCTTGAGTTTTTGCCACCCATTATCAATGTTGTTCCATGTACAGGCATTGTAGAAGGCTTGTAAATGTTGTTGTGAATCTAAGTCATAGCCTCCTGAGAAATTGGAAAAGTTGTTTAAATGGAGCCTAGGTAGGAGGCTCTCTTTACAATGCCTACAGGAGATTTGAATAGACTCTTGTATTTATGTTAGGCTTTTAGTGGCTAGTAGGGGTTCATCGTCATTGGGTAAGTTATGCTTTCATGCATTGGGATGACGTTGCTTTCGTTTATGTTTATAAGAAATTCCCTCCTCAGGTTGCATGTTGCAATCTTCATTGTCATATAATTCATTGGTTCTTCAATGAATTTCCTCACTAGATGTGACATTATCATAGTCTTGTAGGAGAGGCATGGTTGTGCAATTATGTGTGAATTTATATGTGACTTTTTACAATTGTTTTCTTCCTACAAGATATATCATTAATTCCTTAACTTGGTATGATATAACTAATCTAGATAACTAGCACTATCCCCTGCAATGACGCCAATGATGAGTGGCGAGGTACCCCTACACTCAACCATACGAATGTGAGTGTTTCACTCATGATCCAGTTGAACTCCGTAGACAGACTAGTTGTGGTATCTAGATAGTTATTCATAGGTCGTAGTTCATTGTCTTTCCACTTGCACTAGTATTAAATTTTTCACATGTGGTTTAGTCTAGAGTGAGATGTATGATATGTTACTACACTAATGCTACTCCCAAGTATGATGGGAAATAAGATTAACTAAGCTAAGCTAAGAGAGAGAGGGTAAGAGAGAATCTAACTAGCCTAAGTGCAATGAGCATCTGTTCCTTAATCATCTGTACACATCTTGGACCTCGTGCACGACTACCACTGGGATTACTAAGTGCATGGCCTAAGTACACTACTGGGTTACCAAGTAGACACGCTTGAATGCTCATGATTAAGTTGTACTCATTCTACGTTACTAGGAGATAAGTGTAGAGAGATATTAGCTAAGAAAGAAATGAATAACAATAAAAATAATAATTAATTAATTAATTAATTAAGCTAAGTGGATGCTACAATGATGAAGTAATCTCGATTTTTATTGCCAGTCATGTACATGTAGAAGTACATCACACTCGAATAAGGATGTTGTACAATTACAATATCACACTGCAGGCATGCACTGGGAGAAAGGGTTGAGAGGAAAAACTGACAAAAAGTCCCTACTTTAATACTAAGAGCTAAAATCAAAACTTAACACTAAAATTTTTTTTCCTCTTTACTCAATATGTCTACCTCTTATTTATAGATGAGGAGATAGGCTATAATATTGCATATGCGATATCGCGGCTAATGAAATGATAACTCATCACAAGCTTACATGAAAACCAAGAAATAATTCTTAAGCTTATTTTACATAAGATCTTTTCTCAGAAGTTTATGTGGTAAAGATACTTGTTTTTTCTTTGTAGAACCAAAATATGGTTCTATGAGTTGTTTCCACAAGCTAAGGTGGATTAAAATTCTTTTACACACATGCTCTAAAACTATTTAAGCTCAAACTCACTATGTTTCATCAATGAAAAAAAAACCTCATGTGGTAGAACCAATTTGAGCTATCTTGGTAGAGATAAAATGAAGAGTTAAGTTAGATTACAATTGTTTAAGCACATGTGATGTTGAGCAAGTAGAATCAATTTGGATTAGCTAACTAGAAAAGAAATATGGTTCTAAAACGTGGTTCTATGTGTTGATGTGGCAAACAAACTCTTCACTATGAAAGATAAGGAAAAAGCTCAGATTCGCATAAAATGAAAGCTCCATTGAAAATCCAAATCTATTACCAAGATTAAAACATGCAACAAAAGGAATATGACTTCCATGCAATATAAATAGCATTGAAAATGAATATCACATTTTGTTGCAATGGCCCATGATGAGTGGTGAGGTACCCCTACACTCAACCATACAAATACGAGTGTTTCATGCACGGTTCGATTGAACTTTGTAAATGGGCTAGTGGTATCTAGATAGTTACTTGTTGATCACAGTTCATTGTCTTCCCACCTGGACTTATATTTTCTTTGTCACATATGGTTTAGTCCAGAGTGAGGTGTATGATGTGGTTTCTAACCTAGTGCTACTCCTAGAGGCAATGGAAAATAACTTTAATTAAGCTGAGAGGAAAAGGGAGAGAGAATTAAAGCTAGCCTAAGTGCGATGAGCATCTGTCCCTGAATCATCCATATACATCTTAGACCTCATGCACGAATACTGCTGGAATTACCAAGTGCAGATCCTAGGTACATTATTGGGTTACCAAGTAGTCACACTTAAATGCTCATGATTAAGTCGTACTTATTCCGTGTTTAAGAAGTTTAGGATGAAGAGATGTTAACTAAGAAATCAATAAATAGTAATAATAATAAAATAATTAAACTAAGTGAATGATACAATGATGAAGTAATCTTGATCTTTATTTCTGGTCATGTGCGTGTCCAAGTACATCAAACTCGAATAAAGGTGTCATACAATTACAATCATCACACTACGGGCATGCACTGGGAGAAAAGAGTTGAGAAGAAAAAATGACAAAAAGATACTAATCTAACACTAAACTTCCTATTGACTTTCTTGTGCACTCTTTTGGGTTGAATGTATCTAGCCCCTAATAATTGTTTCAACAGTTCTAAATGTTTTATAGGTAGGGCTGTATACTTTGAGCGATCTTTATGCTCAAAGTTTGGTTTTGGCTGGGGGGCTTCAGGGGCAGCTGTGTCCTGGCCAGTGCTACCTGCACTGGCCGTGGTCTCAGGAGACACCGTAGGTGCTTTCTTGTTCTTGTTCTTTGTGCCCTCAGCCAGCGCCGCCACTGTCGTTGTTGTCGCTTTACCTTTGTCCTTGCCTTTGTTGTGAGCGTTTTTGTAGGCGACATAAGCTAGGTCTTTGCTGGCCTCCGCAACATCTTGGATGCTTCTAATTTGAGCGAAGGCCTGATGTAAGGAGTTGGGGAAAAGATAATACAGATTTGACTTGATAAAGTCATTGACTGCTCCTTTGAAGATAGCTAGTAAATGTGAGTCCACGATTGGCTCATGGATTTCATTCAAAGTAGCATTCCAACACTGTATGAACTTCTGTACCGGTTCGAGAGGGTCTTGTTTCACTCCCATAAGTTGATCTAACATGATTTCTGGATTTAAGTTGTATTTAAAGCAGGTCACGAATTGTCTCAGAAGCTCTTCCAAGGTTGAAATGGAAGAGCATGGAAGGGCTCGATACCAATCTAGAGCTTTCCCTGTCAAAGACATAGCAAAGACGTAGATAATTGTGTGAGGCCACTATTGCAACAACAAGGATTCGGATCTAAAGGTGACCAAGTGAGCGTTAGGATCCCCCTCCCCATTATACTTGGTAAAATGAGGTAAGGACATCCCTGGTGGCAAAGACAACATGGGGACTGTTGGACTAATGGGATCATCTTGGTAAAAGTCCATGATCTGTACAGTGTCTGGGCCAGTGGACTTAAGATGCCTAACCTCCTTGGTGAGGGTTTGAATAAGTAGGAAGGCTTGGTCCAGACCTATTGCTGGAGGTTTCTGTGCAGGAGGAGCGGGGGGCTGACCTGGGAAACCAGGATCAGGCAGTGAAAATGGTGGGATGGTTTGGCCAGTAGATGGTGGGGTGGGGATCCCTACAGGTAGGGGTGCCTATGAAGACCACCATCCACCAGTTTGGGAAGAGAGATTGGCCACTACCGGCTATGCGGGATAGGGATAGGGATATTGCGGAATCACCTATTGAATATGCATTGCGGGTGCCACCGAGGGTTGCACACCGTACACTAAAGACTGGTTGTGTTGTGCCATGGGGTAGGTCCACTGACTTGTGGTAGGCTGTTGGACAGGTATCTGTGGCTACACGACGGAGTTGATCTGTTGGGTTGGAGGGGGTTGCAATGATAAGGTTTGCATCGGGCAAGTTGTGGATATGGTTTGGGGTTGGATCTGCGGGATAAAATGGGGCACGGTGGCTGCTGGAACCACCGCTGGAATGCTAAGTACACGTGGTGAGGAAACTGCCCCCATGTTATTGTGGGGTATTTGCACTTGCAGCCCAAATGGCTGTGCAGTGCCTTGCGGAATGATAGGGATGTGCATCTGTGTGGTCATGGCCGGATTGAGCGAGGCGGCTTCTCTGTTAAGATGGAATAATTGGTTGACGTAAGTATGGAGACTAAGAGTGTGGTACAAATGCTTAGACTGGGCTGCAAACTCATCATCTTCTTCCTCCCCATTCTGGGGTTCCGTCATAGCCCGTGCAGCTTGGCTCTTAGACATGACCAACTGTGTTATAATTTCATGTTGTTGGTTTGTTAAAGAGAGGATGTCATAGGCTGTTGGGGTGAAATCTTGGCCCCCTCGATGGATCATCTCAAAATTTCGCTTCGCCTCGATCTCAGCTCAGATAAGGGCCAGCTTCGCTTGGATCTTGACGCAGATAAAGTTGTATTCCTCAGGAGTCACGACAGTAAATATTGGGTGTTTGCCCTATAACCTCAATGATCGATGCGATGGTCGCTGAGGTCCTGCTGCACCAGGAGCTGGCCTGGTGACTGTGATAGGGTTCACAGATGTGGCATCCAAGTCAGTGGCGACCATGGCGGTTGTGGTTGTGTAAGATGGATCCATTAATCAAGTAGATTGGTTGACAATAAACGACTGGATCTAAGAGAAAAAATAATGGGCAAAGAAGATCGCGTTTAGGCTTTCTACCCTGTAGGATTCCAAAAGAATCGTTAAAGAAACCAATCTACACCACACGAACTTTCGTAGACTTCCCTAGAGGTATTACGTTCACATTTTTGGCAACGCAGATATAGATCGCTAATAGGGCTACCCGTAAAAAATACGAATCGGAGCCTAGGCCCTCCTTCTAGTGCCAGAAAACTATATATAGTCTTAACCACAGATCCGTGCGAGGGCTGTGCTGGAAAAGAAAATGAATCCGTAGTGCCCTGAACTGTCTTGTCGATCAGACAAGGACTTACTAAATCAGTAAACTGATGGAGATTATGGATGTTGTATGGAACGGTTTGATTTGACGGGTCGCAAAATGAGAGAAAAAAAATGCAGATGAATTATAACGATGATAACGCTAACACAGTAAAAGGAATCAAACATGAGAGAAACGCGTGATTTCAAGATCTATGACTTTGACCCAAAAAAATGAATATTTTGTATATCACATTACACTCGGGAGAGCCCGATTGCCTTGTGTGAAGCAGACACAAAATAACAAGGAAAACTGTCTAAGAAGAAATACAGAATGGAGTCCGATCTACCTCATAGGCTAGAGATGGGATGTAAGGAAGGTCAAGTTCTGACGTCTATTGATCAACTGCTTCTGACCAATAGAAACTCACAAACCACACCAGATGATCTCTTAATCTCTAATCTGCTCCTTTTTCCTTAGGTAGTCTTTGCTCGAAACTACCGACGATCACCAATGGAGAAAGTTGTGTCTTCGCCAAAGGGGTAATCGCTCCTGCTACCAATGCTGAAGCAAAATGCCTCCTGTCTCTATGGAAAGATAGTGTTTCCAAATGATTGCTAGAAAAATGCTGCTCTCTCTGTCTCGGTATTCTTCCCGTGTTGTCTCTCTTTTCTTTTTTCACCAACTAGGATATTTATAGGTTTGAAAATACGTGGAGAAGGCACAGCTGTGATGACACGTGTTTCAAACCTTTCAGAAGATCGTTGACTTGAATGTCTTCATATTGAAATTTGTGACTACGCACAATACGTGCATCTGTGTATTGTGCATATGGATGACAAACGTGGATCGGGCATGTCTTAGTTGATTTTTGGCTACATTATGCTTGCACGCATTGCGTTGCGTGTGGGAGCGTAATAAAGCACACAAGCAAGAGACTCAAGCTACTTTATGCTGGTTCACGCTACCAAGCGTAATGAAGTGTAAACAATGGTTAACTTGGTGATGGATTACGCTGCGTATGCTGCATTGCGTAATGAGCGTAACTTGACCTGTTGCACTTCCTTTGGGTCCTTTTTTGACATTTCCAAAGCTCATTATGCTGCCTTGCGTAATAGAGCATAAATCTACCCTTGGATAAAAGACTTAGTAGAATACATGAGAGGTCGCATATTACGCTGCTTAGGCCTTAGGCTTCATCAAATCTTCTGAAGTAAACTACCTTCTAATGTCTGACTATGTTACGCTGAGCGTCATTATGCTACATTGCGTACTATAGTGTAAAGACGGAAAACATAGTAAGATAAGAAATGTGCGAAAGGAAACCAAAGTCTTGATGCTGCGTGCCTCTTTCTGGAATTCTGTCATGTACTTTTTTCTAAATTGCAAATCTTCGGTTGTGGCCAACTCACAATTTTCGCGGTGTTTCAATGGCCCCTTTTTGTTGACGGTTAGAGGGCTTACCCGAAAGACGTCGACAAAGAATACGAAACACTGGAGAGGCAAAAGCACTAATAGTGTTCATCAATGGCTACTCAAGTGTCACCCTGTCAGCATAGAAGAGCAAAGATGGAGGAAGTAGGAGATAGGATGGTACAGGAGGGAACAGGTTCAGGGAAGGCTCAAATGAGTAAGGACATCTTCTTCATGCATAAGCAATTAGGCTTTCTCCTGCAGGTGCGTTAGCATGGAGTTATGCTGTCATTTTGTAGATGAAGGGGTTGCATAGATGAATTGTGTTGCATCTACATGGCCTGGGTGGATGTGTTTCACCCATTTTGCTAACCCCATTTTTTTTTGCATCTCTTAGGCGAATTGCGTTACGCCGGTTTATGGACTTGATTGTAATGCGAATGCAGAAAGCGGGTGCTGCGTGCATAGATTTTGAAAATGGGAAGCAGATGGTAGAGATGAAGTACAGTAAGAGTTGAGGATAGGATTATAAGGGGAATATGGATGCACTTCTAAGTGGATAAGCTAACCTGAGCAGCTATTTCAAAACGCTATTTGTACTTCACTGCTCAGATGAATGCATCTTTGAATGACAGCCTTGAAGCAAGTAACCTGCAACCAAAGAAGAAAACAGAGGATACCATTGTCCATGCGAATTGTAGGCGAGGTTGTTGAAACAAGTGCTATTAGAGGTAAGATAAATTAGTTGGTCCATGAAGGAGGAACTGTAGCACGAGGCCCAAGTTTTCACCCTTAATGCTCGGCCCAGCATATCGCCGCCAAAGAACATCAAACTCAGTGCA
Organism: Gnetum montanum; assembly: GCA_015680685.1. NCBI lineage: Eukaryota > Viridiplantae > Streptophyta > Gnetopsida > Gnetales > Gnetaceae > Gnetum > Gnetum montanum. Next base: position 315,276 of record MNCI01003605.1, on the reverse strand, counting down.
TCTGAATGGTCATGCAAAGAACCGGCCAGATGAATCTGTGAAGCCAGAGCCTGATAGTGATGATGAGTAGAGATCCCCAAAGCCGTAGTTGATGTGCACGCTTTTGGGGCTCCAGACAGCGAAACGAACCTCTCAGAGGTGCCACCACTGAAATAGGTGCAGTGACGGTATCTCCGAGGGGTTAGTAGTATGCCCTTCAACACATCCGAGGAATAAGTAGGATGCCGGTGGGGTAGTGACGCTGGAATGGTTCCAGCATCCCATCCCATGTGTCTTGCAGCTGCACAGAGATAATCATGCTCCCTTGAGTTGCATGAGAGCAGGTTGTGAGCCCCATTTTTAAGTCCTAGGAGACTGTCATTGCTGATTTTAAGTCTCAGCAGACCATGGTCCCAGTTTAAAGTCTGGGTGGACCGAGAAATGCTAGTTTTACGTCATAGAGGATGGTGGCGGGGCTGATTTATGGTCTCAGTAGACCGTGCTGTGGATGTCAGTTTTATGTCATGACCCAGGGACAAGTCTGTGCTGGTTTTACGTCTCAGCAGACGCTTACTTACCTTTGTCAGTTTTATGTCATGACGGACAGCCGGTGCCAGTTTAGCGTTGTGGCGGATGCATGCAAAAGATGCCAATTTTTCGTCTTGGCAGACCTGTACAACATTGCCAGTTTTACGTCGTAGCAGACGGTCACAACTTGCCAGTTTTGCGTCGTGGTGGACAGTCAGTACCAGTTTAGCGTCGTGGCAGACGTGTGAGGAGAGTGCTAGTTTTACGTCGTAGCAGACGTTTGTTGCTAGTTTAGTGTCATAGCGGACGATGGAGGCCATACCTAATATTCACACTGGAGATGCAAATATATGTAGTACCGCTTCAGATATATATGATTGACAAGGTTTGGTAACTCGTTGCCTTCGACATCCACTAATTTGAATGCTCCACTGCTATATGCATCAGTTACCAAAAAAGGGCCTTCCCAGTTTGCAGAGAATTTGCCTACTGGTTTGCGAACAGCCTTGAGAACTAAATCTCGTTTCTTGATCAGACACTGCTGAAGATTGTGATGATGCTTTTGCCTCTTCTTGTCTTGATACTTTTCGATTGTATCAAGTGTCTATATTCGCTTCTCTTCTACTGAGTCCAAATCCATAATCCGGGACTCGGTATGTTGAGCCTCATTTATAATCATGGAGAGGACCATTTTCAAAGAAGGAATTTGCAACTTGAGAGGCAGCACTGCTTCAGATCCATAGACTAGGCTATAGGGTGTACTGTCTGTAGCCGTCCTACATGTAGTACGATATGCCCATAGCACATAGAGGATTTTTTCGTGCCACCGTCTCTTGTTGCTATCGAGCATTTTCTTGAGTAAATTGATGATAACTTTGTTTGTTGTTTGGAGCTCGCCTTCGATGGGACCCAATGGAGCCCATTGATTTGGACCTAGTGGAGCCTCCATCTGATGGGGCAGTCGTTCCATGTCACATTTATGAAGAGATGCATAAATGTGCGTTATGCTCGACACACTCCTTATGGGAGAGTAAGGGTGTAAATGAGAACCTCTAGAAAAGGGTGCAGAGGTTAGAGGAGAAGAATGAGTCTCTGACCAAAGAGGTTGGGGACCTAAAGTCATGATGTGAGTTCATACAGGTGCAGGAAATAGGTGACGAGGACTGGTGTACCGCTGTTATTGACTATTCCCGTTATTGGACCACCATTAAGAATAGCGTGCAAACCGGTTGGGCGTTGGTGGAGCAACAGATGCAGATAGAGCTGTTAGCTCAGAAAAGCCAAGACTGGAGGGATTACTGCGCAAGTGTGCAGGAATGAAGGCAGAAGGAAAAGTACCACAAGCATTTCTATAAGCATGAAAGTATCGCTTATTGTCAACATTATCGTGATTCTGCCGTTGAAGCCCAATCCTTGCAAGTTTTCCTGGACGTCATTGGGGCATCCGAAGCCTTCAAGAGGTTTCAAGAGCAGGTGACTGTAAGTGCATCCCTGGAAAGGGAGATGACTCTCCCTGAAGGCCAAACTATCGTCCCTACTTTCTTCCCTAACCCTCCTCACTAGACTAGCATGGAGAAAGGGAAGGTCTCTAGAAGATAAAGTGTGGTCTGACCTGACTGAGGATGAAATCATGGAGTGCCTATGGGCTGGCTTGGAAAAGTTTCCCTTTGTTGTGGAAGCAGGGCCATCGCGAGTAAGCTTAATCATGCCTAAGTCTAGATTTTCTAATTGCGTTGTCAAGTTTTGTCTTGCTAATGTGTTTTCTGTATCTAGGTACCCGAAGAGGATAGGGAAGGGGAGTCAACTGAGGAATAGGTACAAGAAGAGGGGTGTAGTGATGAAGAGCACCCTCTCGCGGAGCTGGTGCAAGAGCAAGAACCCCATCAGGAGGGGATTCTTCAGGAAGAAATACTTCCCAGAAGAGAAGGCCCATTAGAGGATGATTTATTAGGACTAGAGCTGGACTTGAGAGATATTGGTGACAGTGGCATCAAAGGAGATGCGTAATTGTGATTTATGCATGGTTTTATTGATTGTTGTCAACAATGGTTATGTGAATGACCGAAAGACTAGCTATAAGATTTTTGTCTTTAAATGTCTATTTAATTTTTGTCTTTTGCATTTTTATCTACAAAGCATAAGCCTAGTTGTTAACAATTTTTCCTAAGTTATGTTGTGACGGAATGGAATTACTAGTTTAAGGCCATTGTGGGCCATGGCTAGTTTTAGGCCATTGCGGGCCACCTAGTGAGTTTGCGTAATCTGGAAGCTAGTTTTAGGCCATTGCAGGCCATGACTAGTTTAAGGCCGTTGCGGGCGCTTTGCGTAATGTAAAGAGGGTAATTGATGGTAATGTATTTTTTTTTGCGTATTTAGACTAAAGTGATCAAAGGACGTAAATGCGTACATGATAGAAATGTAATAGCGTAAGGAAGGAATGACAAGCATAAACATTGAAAATTTCTATAGCGTAAATATGCATTGGACGAAAATGGATTGCTAAGCGTAAACAGCGATAATTGGTAAACAAAACATGATAATGTGCATAAATGCCGTTCAGTTCAACCGCTAATTTGCAATTGTTTCTTAACGGCCTTTACATTCAGTGTTGCGTAAGGGTGGAGGGGTTTATAGTCTGACCCGTGCACGCCGCCATCCTGAAATGGCAGGTTGGCCCAGGCTAAACTTTCATCATTGGTTTCGATTTGTTGAGGGATTTGGAGATGGGTCTGATCATTCGATGTTTCTATCTCTGAACCCCGTTCTTCCTCAATGTTGTTGACAATCCTGGGGGTGATTTCATCGCCGCGTATTACGACCTCCCCTCCTGTGTAAGGTAGGTGTATTTCCTGGTGTATCGGTGATGAAACCGCCCTCAGCTGGGCTAACCAAGACCTCCCTAAGATCAAGTTAAACCTAGGCATCTCCTCGACGACTAGGAATGTGGCATCTGTTGGGAATTGATCTCCTACCACAAACTCGATACGTACCATCCCCTTGACCTGAACCCTTGCCCCGTTGAACGAATTTACACATGTTGTCATCGTGGGAATGATCTGGTCAACCAGACCCAACCTATCCACAATGGGGTAAGGAATGATGTTTGCAGCTGCGCCGTCATCCACATGTACTCTCCGGATCAGGTATTGACCGACCTGAATGGTAATGAACATGGGTTCAGTTATCACCTGACCTTTTTCAGGATCATCTTTGATGGATTCGTCATGAAAGGTCAGTGAGGTAGGCTTAGGTTGCTCAGCTTCGGAAGGAAACATGACAGCGTGTATCGCTTCCTCCTCCGCTGGTAAGCCTTCGTCCACAGGTATGGACATCAGCATGCAGACCATAGCCTCACAGTGTTCTCGGGATGTCATGAGCAGGTCATAGAGGCTGAGCGTTGTATTTTTTGTTTCAGAGCCCGTTCGACCTGCGTAAATGCATCGAGGAGGTTCTTCTCTCGGCTAGGTTGTTTATTCCCCTTGCCTTCTTCCATTCGTCCCAAGAGATGAATCTCCTGAGGTTGAATGACGTCAGTCGGGGGGTTGTTCTTTTTCTTGCCAAGAGGAGGTGGCTGTGTTTCTGCACCTTTATCCTGCCTCTAAGGTATAGGCGAAGGCACAGAGGCCAGGGGCCTAGGCTTAGGGAAGCCAAGTGCAGAGTGGTCTTTTGTAGCGTTAATAGACATATCCTCCCCCTTTTGTTTGTTGGGTGGTGATTGACGGTTTTGATTAGAGGTTTGCCCCTGTGTGAGAGGGGCAGCCGATGGTTTTGGCACCCTGAGAATGAAGGGTACCCTAGGTGTGGGTGCAGACGAGGCCACGGCTTCGTTGTTACTACGTGGCTAAGTGGCATTCTGAGAAGGTGCCCGAATGATGAATGGTGGCCTTGAGACGCTACTGGCTATCGATGAAGGGCTTTCCCCCTATTGTGAGTTGGTAGGTACACGCAAAACAAAAGGTTGTTTGGGTGGTACTTTCCTCTCACTGTTTGTACTCACCACATTGATTGGATAGGGTGCGTTGTTTGCATTCAACGGATCCTTATACACGTGCAATGCTTGGTTTTCCGGGCGCGTCGGACTACTACCGTCTAGTTTTAGATGACCATCGTCGATCATGCATTGAATGTCGTCCTTCAATGCCCAACAGTAATCTGTGTCATGACCACACAACTGATGTTAGTCACAGAAATGGTCCAACCTGAAAGATTTCAGAACTGGTGGCTTATTAGGCAGGGCTAAAAAAGGATTCTTCAGTAGTTCACAATGACATCTATGACGCTTCAGAGCTTCTTCGGATACTCTTTTGGGTTGAATGTATCTGGCCCCTAACAATTGTTTCAACAGTTCTGAATGTTTTACAGGCAGGGCTGTATACTTTGAGCGATCTTTACACTCAAAGTTTGGTTTTGGCTAAGGGGGCTTTTCAGTGGCAGATGTGTCTTGGCTGGGGCTACTCGNAAAGATAATACAATTTTGACTTGATAAAGTCATTGACTGCTCCTTTGAAGATAGCCAGTAAATGTGAGTCCACGATTGGCTCACGGATTTCATTCAAAGTAGCATTCCAGCGCTGTATGAACTTTTGGACTGGTTCGAGAGGGTCTTGTTTCACTCCCATAAGTTGATCTAACGTGACTTCCGGCTTTAAGTTGTATTTAAAGAGGGTCACGAATTGTGTCAGAAGCTCTTCCAAGGTTGAAATGGAAGAGCATGGGAGGGCTCGATACCAATCTAGAGCTTTCCCTATCAAAGACATAGGAAAGACGCGGATGATCATGTGAGGCCACTATTGCAACAACAAGGATTGAGATCTAAAGGTGACCAAGTGAGCGTTAGGATCCCCCTCCCCATTATACTTGGTAAAATGAGGTAAGGACATCCCTAGTGGCAAAGACAACATGGGGACTGTTGGACTAATGGGATCATCTTGGTAAAAGTCCATGATCTGTACAGTGTCTAATCCAGTGGCCTTAAGATGCCTAACCTCCTCGGTGAGGGTTTGAATAAGTAGGAAGGCTTGGTCCAGACCTGTTGCTGGAGGTGTCTGTGCAGAAGGAGTGGGGGGTTGACCTAGGAAAGTAGGGCTAGGCAGTGGAAATGGTGGGATGGTTTGGCCAGTAGATGGTGGGGCGGGGATCCCTGCAGGCAGGGGTGCCTATGAAGACCACCATCCACCGATTTGGGAAGAGAGATTGGCCACCGCTAGTTGCGCGGGATAAGGATAGGGATATTGCGGAATCACCTGCTGAATATGCGTTGCAGGTGCCACCTAGGGTTGCACACCGTACACCGCAGACTAGTTGTGTTATGCCACGAGGTAGGTCCACTGACTTGCGGTAGGCTGTTGGACAGGTATCTGTGGCTGCACGACGGCAGTGATTTGTTGGGTTGGAGGTGGCGACAAGGATAAGGTTTTCATCGGGTGAGTTGTGGATATGGTTTGGGGTTGGATCTATGGGATAAAATGGGGCACGGTGGCTACTGGAACCACCGTTGGAATGCTAAGTACATGTGGTGAGGAAACCGCCCCCATGTTATTGTGGGGTATTTGCACTTGCAGCCCAGATGGCTACGCAGTGCCTTGCGGAATGATAGGGATGTGCGTCTGTGTGGTCATGGCTGGATTGAGAGAGGCGGCTTCTCCGTTAAGATGGAATAATGGGTTGACGTAAGTATGGAGACTAAGAGTATGGTACAAATGCTTAGACTGGGCTGCAAAATCATCATCTTCTTCCTCCCCGTTCTGGGGTTCCGTCATAGCCCATGCAGCTTGGCTCTTAGCCATGACCAACTATGTTATAATTTCATGTTGCTAGTCTGTTAAAGGGATGATGTCATAGGCTGTTGGGGTGAAATCTTGGCCCCCTCGATGGATCATCTCAAAATTTTGCTTCGCCTTGATCTTAGCTCAGCTAAGGACCAGCTTCGCCTAGATCTTGACGCAGATAATGTTGTATTCCTCAAGGGTCATGACAGTAAATATTTGGTCTTTGCCCTGTAACCTCAATGATCGACGCGATGGTCCCTGAGGTCTTGCTGCACCAAGAACTAGCCTGGTGACTGCAATAGGGTTCACAGATGTGGCACCCAAGTTAGTGGCGACCATGGCGGTTGTGGTTGTGTAAGATGGATCCATTGATCAAGTATATTGGTTGACAATAAACAACTGGATCTAAGAGAAAAAACAATGGATAAAGAAGATCGCGTTTAGGCTTTCTACCCTGTAGGATTCCAAAAGAATTGTTAAAGCAACCGATCTACACCACACGAACTTTCATAAACTTTCCTAGAGGTATTATGTTCACATTTTTGGCAACATGGGTATAGATCGCTAACAGGGCTACCCGTAAAAAATATGAATCGGAGCCTAGGCCCTACTTCTAGCGCCAGAAAACTGTAACAACGGAAAATGTCAGCAGCTGGAATACCAAACAGAATTCGTGTATACAGTCTTAACCATAGAACTAAATTAGTAAATCGATGGAGATTATGGATGTTGCGTGGAACGGTTTGATTCGACGAGTTGCAAAATGAGAGAAAAACAATGCAGATGAATTATAACGATGATAACGCTAACACGGTAAAAGGAATTAGACATGAGAGAAACGCGTGATTTCAAGATCTATGACTTTGACCCAAAAAAATGAATATTTTGTATATCACGTTACACTGGGGAGACCCTGATTGCCTTGTGTGAAGCAGACATAAAATAACAAGGAAAACTGTCTAAGCAGAAATACAGAATGGAGTCCGATCTACCTCATAGGCCAAAGATGGGTTGCAAGGAAGGTCAAGTTTTGACGTCTATTGATCAACTGCTTCTGACCAATAGAAACTCACAAACCACACCAGATGATCTCCTGATCTCTGATCTGCTACTTTTGCCTTAGGTAGTCTTTGCTCAAAACTGTTGATGATCACCAATGGAGAAAGTTGTGTCTTCACCAAAGGGGTAATCGCTCCTGTTGCCAATGCTAAAGCAAAATGCCTCCTGTCTCTGTGGAAAGATAGTGCTGCCAAATGATTGCCAGAAAAATGCTGCTCTCTCTCTATCTTGGTATTCTTCCCGTGTTGTCTCTCTTTTCTTTTTCGCCAACTAGGATATTTATAGGTTTGATAATACATGGAGAAGGCACAGCTGTGATGACACATGTTTCAAACCCTTCAGAAGATCTTTGACTTGACTGTCTTCGTATTGAAATTTGTGACTACGCACAATACGCGCATCTGTGTATTGTGCGTATGGATGACAAATGTGGATCGGGCATGTCTCAGTTGATTTTCAGCTACATTACGCTTGCACGCATTGTGTCGCGTGTGGGAGAGTAATAAAGCACAAAAGCAAGAGACTCAAGCTGCTTTACGCTGGTTCACGCTGCCAAGCGTAGTGAAGCGTAAACAATGGTTAACTTGGAAATGGATTATGCTACATACGCTGCGTTGCGTAATGAGCGTAACTTGACCTGTTGCGCTTCCTTTGGGTCCTTTTTTGACATTTCCAAAGCTCGTTACGCTACCTTGCGTAACAGAGCGTAAATCTGCCCTTGGAAAAAAGACTTAGTAGAATACATGAGAGGTCGCATATTACGCTGCTTAGGCCTTAGGCTTCGTCAAATCTGCTGAAGTAAACCGCCTTCTAATGTCCGACTATGTTACACTGAGCATCATTACGCTACATTGCGTACTATAGCATAAAGATGGGAAACATAGTAAGATAAGAAATGTGTGAAAGGAAACCAAAGTCTTGATGCCGCATGCCTCTTTGCCTTGCCCCGCCTTGCTCTTCTTTCTGGAATTCTGTCATGTACTTTTGTCTGAATCGCAAATTTTCGCTTGAGGCTGACTCACAATTTTCACAGTGTTTCACACACAAGAACCACGATATCATGTATGTGATATCACTTGTCAGGCTACAATATCACGTACATGATATTGCAAGTGCGATATCAATGGTCTGATATCGGGACCCATCAGATATTAGGGGTCCAATAATAGGGGCTTGATATCAGCACCTAGTTAACAAGGGTCTAATATCAGCACCTGGTTAACAAAGGTCTGATATCAAGGATCCAATAGTAGCATCTGAAAAACCATGATTCATCATACCCCCACAACTGAATAACAACTCATCCTCGAGTTAAACAAAATGAGAACTAGTCTAATTGATTACACAGTGGATAGGTGTGGGATTATTGACTAACTAGAAATTATTCATGCTATAGTGTGGGGTTGAACAAAATAAAATTGGGACATAGACACAGAATTACAAAACTTTGTTGGAACTCATGTGGTTCCAGATGGCAGTGGTTCCTCCATGGATGCTTTTCCTTTGTCCTGTGCACCAAGCTTCTGAGATTGATACCATTGAATAAGTGCCTAACATTTTTCCTCTTCTATCCAAGGATTATGAGCCATCCATGTTGATGTTCCAATGTTTGATGGATTTAGCACTTCCCATGGACACAACAACTACTAGAACACTTGATTGGCCTTGACATGCTATGCTATAAATAGCCATTATTCCTCTTCATAGGCTCAGGCCTTGACCTCTTCACCTTTTGGTTGGCCAGATTGTGTAGTGATAGGAGTTCCCTGATGGATGTTGAATGATTATGCCTCTTTCTTGCATGTTCTACATGAGGTCCTTGGCCTCTGCCTCTCCCTAGATGTTTAGTTGCACCTTGAGAAGGTCCTCCTTTTTGTCCTCTTTTAGGGCCCATCTATAATCACACAAAGATCAATTGTTAGTAAGGTTATTGAAAGAAGTTCAATTATTTCATACCTTGCTCATTGCCTTTAATAAAGGTTGAATTCTTTACTTAGTGTGTTTTTAGAGTTAGAAATTTTTTCAAGTTACCCTAAAAGTTTAATGTTGGACCTAGTTTGTTTAGGTAACACATCAAAGGATACATAATGGTTTTAAGGAACATTTGATAAAATGATGATAAAGGAAAGAATAGATTTCGCAATGAAGTACTTGAAGGGTATAAAATGATGTGGTGGTGATGTGTTATGAGTGTAAATTACAAAAGTCACACAAGTGGATCCTCCCCAAAGCTGGTTCCAACCTATAATGCCCTTGTGTAACCAAACCTTAAAATGTCCGTAGGAACTGGAAGGGTTAAATTCAATCCACACCAATTTCACAAAACACACACACGTAAATACCACCATGATGAGGTATAAATTCAATACTGCACAAGTCACAAGTCCCAATTACATGAACAATGAGATGGGACAAATTGTAGAAGGGATTGTAGAGAGTGGGACATGAGGTAACTAGCCTAGGGCACAATGAATCCTCAGTGTAAGGCATGATTAATGTGTCATTAACTTGTTGCTCCAAAATTAGGACCAAGTACATTCCTCTAATTAGTGGTATTGCATTGTTTCATCCAATGATAGACAACAATGAGAGCATCATGATGGCAAGGCATACGATCACTTGGTGTTTGGTATAAGGGAGAGTGATTCTTACTTTGTGGCACTCTCTCTCTTCTCTTTTTGTTTCTTTTTTTCCTTTTTTTGAATGAGTGCTTAAGCCAAAGAAGTCACCTACCTTCAGGCATGGGTGCATGTATTTCCAGTGGGACCCCCTAGAATAGCATTGAGTTTCCTTGATTAAGTGCCTTTTGATGACTATTACTCCCATTTTTCATTAGATCTACAAGGATCTTAGTTCAACCAAGCTGCATGATAACTCCTACAAATGTCATCAAAGAGAATCCACAAGTCCCCTTGATGTCACACCTTGGGCATTCCCTCTTGGTCCATCCTTCTTCACTCTGGGTATAATGAGCATAAAATTACTTTAAGTTTTAATGTTTTTAAGAATATCGTCATGCCCAGAGTAGAACCTCTTATTAATAGAATGGTTGGATGGATATGATGGATGCGCTGTATAAATAATTAGTCACCTGAGACTTGATAGCATAGAACAACACCTCAACCAATGAGTCATATGTGTTTTATTTGTAGATGAGATTACTCGTAAAAAGATAAAAAGATAGAAAGATAAAGCAATAGAAAAACTGGAAATCAAAATGNAGCTAAATGGTTGAGCATGGCTAGAATTAATAAATGGAAGGTTTACATCCAAGCATTTTGGAAACATTGGAGTTCGTTCATATCCAAACCACTAGGTGTCTTTTGAGGTGGTGGTAGGAATATACCCAAATTGGGGTTCACACACTTGATTGTAGTAGGCACAGTGGGGTAGATTATAAGATGTGGTCATGTGATAAGGAGTTGACCCACTATGACACCCGTGACTGTAAGATGGTATGCAAGGATCAATATGTCTCCCTTCATGGCTAGATTCACTGGGCTGCATGGTTGTTGGAGTAATGATTGGTGGACCTGATAAGGTAACATGAGGGGGTTCAAAGAGGAAGATGCACCATAGTGTTGGACTTGTGCTGGGTTAGAGGATGTAGTGGTTTTATATCTGAGGTGTCCCTTTCTATGGTCACATCTAAAGAAGGGATGTCTTTGATGTTGTAGAGGGTTCCCACTACTATTAATAGTAGAAGCACAAGTAACATTTGTGGGTTGATGTTGTCATGCAAATCCTTTAGGTATAATTGTTGGTGATGTAGAAGGAGGTGAAGGATGAGAATATTGAAATTGAGGAGAAGTGTAAAGAACATGAGGTGGTGATCTTGCTAGAAAGGACACAAGCTTATAGTACTTAGGAGAATAATAACAATGTGGTGAGATAGAAGAGGTTGACCTAGTTGGGGAAACAACATTTTGAACTTGATAAGCACTTAGGTTCAGATGATATGAAGGGTGTAACTAGTTTGGGGATGGCCTCCCCCATGACTGGGATTGTTGCCACTATGATTGAACATATTATTTTTGCACAAAATCTCAAGGTAACAATCTTTCCCAATGCTCCTGTAAATGTGATAATATTGGACATTGGCCCTTGGGATGATTGTACAAGCAAATGTTACATTGATATGTATGATTGGTAGTTAATTTCTTATTCTCTTCAACCTTCTTTACAATTGTCTAAAGGTGTTTTGTCCTATTTATTAGGTTGTCATAACTATACCTCCAATAATGTTGGCATATTCTCCACATTTTCATGTATCCATTCCATCATCCTATTGATCTTTGANTCATAACTATACCTCCAATAATGTTGGCATATTCTCCACATTTTCATGTATCCATTCCATCATCCTATTGATCTTTGACTTAACTTCATCCAATGATTATAGTACTGGCAAAGATGGTTCCACCTCCTTGCAATGAGTTAATTTCTCCTCTTCATAATCATGGGCCCTTGTTGATTTTTTGGCTTGTTGAGATTTTTTAGCATTCTCCCATTTAGCCATTTCTCCTTCTTCTTTTACTACCTGCTTAATAAGCTCTTAGAGTTGATGGGTTTGTAGCTTGTATAATTTACTTCAGGCATACATCCCTAGGATCTCCCTTGTTTCATTATAGAGCCCATCCATGATGTGATGCATTAGCCTTTCCTTGGAGAACCCATGGCCTAGGTAGTTGTTTAACATTGCATAATATCTTTCTAAGGCCATGTCCAAGGGTTCATGTTGCAGTTATTTCCACTCTTGGATTTGTCTCCTAAAGGTTGACACTCTTGTATAAGTTTGATATCTTTCATTGAAGAGTTCTACCATTGTTGGCCAATGCTCGATTTATTTTGGTTTTAAGGACCTATACCATACTTTTGTGTGGCCAACGAATTTCATAGGAAAGAGCTTAAGTTTTTGCCATACATTATCAATGTTGTTCCATGCCTAGGCATCATGGAAGGCTTGTAGATGATGTTGTAGGTATAAATCGTAGCCTCCTAAAAACTTAGGATAGTTTTTAAAATCTAGCCTAGGTAGACGACTTTGCTTGTGATTCCTACGGGATATTCGAATAGCCTCTTGTATTTTCATTAGACTTGTAGTGGCCAGTAGGGGTTCATTGTCACTAAGTGCGTTGTGAGTTTGTGCATTGGGATGATGTTGTCCTTGTTCATGTTGTCGTTCTTGATTTTCTTTATAAGCTCTATTTTTAGTTCTATGTAGATCCCTTGAAAGATACTTATCTGTGTCACAATTTGATGTTTAAGGAGTAGAGGAAGAGAGGGAACTATAAAACTTGTTATGAATTTTGTAAGTCTTCCAATCATCCCCAAATAAGTTCTTGTTAGTTATTGAAAAGGTCCTAGGCCTTTTGGGCCTCCTCATTCTATGGGATGTCTCATCCTTACTAGAGGTGTCAAAGTTGGATCATGAAAGTCTTTGAGTATTGTTCGGGTGTTCATGAATGTAGGGGACTCTTGCATAAGGTTGAGTAATCCAAACTTTATCTTCATCATCATATAGTTTGCTAGTTCTCTAATGAATTTCCTTAGTCATTGTTGCATTATCAGAGTCTTGTGAGAGAGACATTGTCGTGAACTATGTGTGACTTAATTAAAATCAAGTTCTTTTATAAGAGATATATTGTAGTTACTTTGTTACAATGATCTTGTATGATGTAACTAATCTAAATAACTAGCACCGTCCCCAACAATGGTGCCAATGATGAGGGGCGAGGTACCCTTACACTCAACCATATGAATATGAGTGTTTCACGTACAATCCAATCAAACTCCATAGATGAGATAGTTATGGTATCTAGATAGTTACTCATTGATCGTAGTCCATTGTCTTCCCAGCTAGACTAGTATTTTCTTTGTCACATATGGTTTAGTCTAGAGTGAGGTGTATGATGTGGTTTCTAACCTAGTGCTACTCCTGGAGGCAATGGAAAATAACATTAATTAAGCTACAAGGAAAAGGTAGAGAGAATCTAAGTTAGCCTAAGTGTAATGAGCATGCATTCCTTAACCATCCATACACATCTTGGACCTCATCCATGACTACTATTGATATTACCAAGCCTAGATCCTAGGTACGCTACTAGGTTACCAAGTAGTCATACTTAAATGCTCATGATTAATTCATACCCATTCCACATTTAAGGAGTTTACGGTGAAGATATGTTAACTACAAAAGCAGTAAATAACAATAACAATTAAATAATTAAACTACGTAAATGTTGCAATGATGAAGTAATCTCAATCTTTATTTTCGATCATGTGTGCATCCAAGTATGTCACACTTGAATAAAGATGTCGTACAATTACAATCATCACACTGTGGACATGCACTGGGAAAAAAGAGTTGAGAGGAAAAAATGACAAAAAGACTCTACTCTAACATTAAACTTCCTATTGACTTTCCCATGTGCCCCATTATGTATTTATAGGCTCACATGGGAGCTACGATATCACGTACGTGATATCGCAAGTGCGATATCAAGGGTGCGATATTGGGACATATCAGCTATCAGGGGTTCGATAATAGGGGTCTGATATTAGCACCTAGTTAACAAGGTTTGATATCAGCACCTGGTTAACAAGGGTATGATATCAGCACTTGTCAAACCATGATTCATCACCCCATATTGGAGTACATTAAATATAGATAGAATATTACAATTGCAAATTTTTTTAATTTATTCTAAATGTTATTAAGAATACTTGGTAATTTTCTTAAAGACATTTTCAAAACTCACAACATGTATATTTTTATTGTTCAATAATTCTAGAGGGTATGCGGACACAATAAAAATTCAATTCTAGTACTAGTAGCAGCTAGGCATTGTTATTGTAGAGACTATCTAAATGATGATTTCCAAGGGACAGTTAGAGTATCCTTGTGTGATTTGTATTAAAATCATGAAATGATAGTGTAACCATAGTTCTCATTGATGGCTCAAAAATTAAAGTTTGCCATCTATGCAGGTTGTGCAGAGGTGAAGTGTTGCAGCAATAATGTTGCCATCTTAGCTTTGGTGTTGCCATCTTTTTATCTTGCTCCTCTTCTTTTTGTATATTTTTGAATTCCTATCTACTACACAACCTAAAAATATGCTCTTCTAAGGAGAGTTGAATCAATCTTGTACTTTTAATTCTAAGATAATAAGAACTTAAGCATAACTTGCTAATTGTATTTTAATACTTGATGTGCATAGTAGCTAAGAGATAGCAAACTTATGTATCTACTTTATTAGATCTAATGTTGTATAAATAAAATTACCTCTTAACTTTCACATTAGCTCACATGTTTATTAAAACCCTCTACTTGACTAGTTGGCAAATATGCTTAGGATTATGATGCATGCGATCCTAAGAAATATTCCATTCTCTCTATCATTGCATCCCCTAAAACATTGATCATGATTATATAATACTATATTTATGAAGCAAGTATGGACCTTGACCCCATCCAAACCATATACCTTCTTATCTTTTTGTCATTAAACTAGGATTTGGAGTTCATTTTTAATTATAATTAAATATTACATAAATTAGTTTTCTTAAGGAAGTACCTTAGGATGATATCCTACATAGAATATGACCTTACCGATGTGTCCAAAACATTTAGAAATATAGATTTTGATCCTTAGTTCACTAAAATCAAAGTTATGGTTCTTGATATATCACACTTTCTAGTTGGCTAAGATACTATAAAAGTTTTAGCATTTGCACTAGGTGACTATGATAAGTGAAGCTTAGGTATGGTTTCAACATATGATTTAGTAGAGCACTTCATAAGGATTCTATATGTTCAAATAAAATTTTATTTAGAGTCTTAGCGTGCATGTTATGAGTGTATGAGTGCATGGAGAGAGAAATTAAGGGAAATAACTTATAAAAATTGCTTATGTTAAAAAAAGTGAAAATACAAAATTTAAAAACCAAAATCAAATCCATGAGATGAGGAACTTGGAAAATTTTAAGAAGAAAAAAATTAAACATATAATCTTAAGCTTATATAAATACTACTATGATGGATAATTCCTTTCACCACCTTGCTTCTTTTTCTCTACCATTTGTTTTTCTATTGCCTTTTTTTTTTTTTTGGTAGTTTGGTTTACAATTGTCATTTTTGCAAAATAGTATCTTGTTAAATTTTTCTTGAAAGTGTTTTTTAATCCTTTCTTCTTCATTTTGAAGCTAATTTGAGTTTGGTTTCTTCTATTCTTCCTTTTATAAATAGGTAGTAGCCCTAGATGCATCTCATCATAGTTTGAAGAAGGGTTTTAGGTGCAATAGGCCAAGAAAAACAAAAATCAATTAAGAAGATTAGGCAAGAAAGAAAGATGCAAGAAAATTATAAAAGTTATGCCAACACAAGTAAGCAAGTTTAATTTATTTTTCTTTTACATAACTACCTCATATTGCTATGGATATTCTATCTCTCATCTCTACTTTCTAGTCTTCTATTATTCTTCTATGATTTTAATTAGTATGTTGAGATTTTGCTAGATTTTTGTAATTTCAAGATGTTTTAAAAATAATATTTTAATCTTGTTTATATCATTAATTTTTTTTGGTGAATTTTAAAAATCACATGATTTTGCAAGAAATTTGTGGAATTTGAGCTTTTATGGATTTTTGACCAATTTGGACACCTTTTGGATTTTTGGAATAAAATAATATATTTGTTAGATCAATTTTGCTCAATTGCTAGTGGGATCCATGAATCTTTTAGATGCTCCCATTTTCATGTAGTAGTGGAGTGTTCTTGAGTGGGATCCACCCCATGAGAACAAGGGTTGTTGGATAGATTTCCTACCATGGATTTTGATTCGTAAGTTCATGTGAGGCTATATGTTTGGAAAAATATAATATTATTTGTTATATATTATATTTTATTATGTAATTTAGTAAATTAAAATGCAAATAACTTCATTTCTAGATAGAAAATGAATCAAGTTATAGAGTTAGGAAGACATTAAGCCGTTGAATGTGTCATCTTCTCTTATAATGATTAGTTGAAGTTAAGGCTTGTTAGGAGGCAAAGTGATTGTTAGGGTTTTCATATGCTTTCTATAGGATAATTTGTTGTGTTCCTAGTGCATTTCTTTCAATTGATAAAATCACTAATGAAAAAAATAACATAAACTTCTTAAACTTTCCCCTAGTTGAAAGCTAATTAGATACATATAGCTCTTTTTGATAAAAGAGGAAAAAGTGTACAAGGCATAATGCTAGGACAACCACCATTTGGTTTCAAAAGGGAGTTGTTTCCCTTAGATGTCTTCGTCTCACCAATCAATGGATTGCTTGGGATATGTTCAAAAACTTATATTGGGCTTCTAGAACTATGCATCATTTCCTTGATAGACTTTATCACTTCATTCATTAGTATTTGCATTTGGATGCTTCAGTTCCTAGTCTCTTCCATGGTCTTCAGTGAACTAATGGATCAAACCTTATACCCTATAAACCGCATGTTCCCTTTCAGTTGTTGCATGATTCCTCTATGATTGTTAATCGCTGCAATCGATCATGGCACAAAGACGAGTTTGAATAGTTTTGGCTCTCTCTCTTTTCACGAGTTTGGAGCCTTCCGACTCTTCCAAAAATTAAAAAATTTCTTTGGTTCCTCCTGCATCAAGGCGTGCCTATCGACAAACACCGTGAATACCTTGGGAGTCCAAACCCTAATTGCCCTCTCTGCGGAGGTCTTGATGATTTTGTCCACATTTTTTGGCATTTCCCTTTCACTCAGTCTTCATGGGAGTAGGTTTCTAAAGTTTTTCCTTTGTGCAAGTTTTCCCATGAGGATATCTTGTTTGGCTTTCTGGCCACCCCCTCTACTGACCTTCAGTTTCTTTGGAAAGTTATTAGGCCCCTCGTTCTTTACTATATATGGAAGTGCAGATGCACTGCTCTTTTCTAGAACACTGATTCTTCTAACACTAACCATTTAACTATTATGTAAAAATCTCAAATTCTTCGCCTTGGGCATTTCCAAATTTTATCTCATACTTCTAAGTTAAAGTTGGATACTAATTAGTTGTTTTATTGTTTGCAGCCTTGGAGTAGATACACCAACTCGTGCACTCTTCCCAATCTCGATCTGCTACATCGGAGTGTGTTATCATAATTTTGAGCATTTTTAGCTCTTTGTTGTTCTCTTGGTCTTATTAACTTGTAGTTCTTATTGATTCCTAGCATAATGTTGCTCTTTGGAATGTACTCCCACACCCTTTGAAGGATTATGTATCAAGATGTTTTCCTTCAACATCTGCATTTTTCATTGTTCTTCTTCCTATTTATCCATCAATATGTTCAGATGTTGATCATGTACTTAATCTCATTTAATTAATAAAATTCTCCTTTTGGGGTCCGAAACCCCCCTAATGATAATAAAGAAATCAATTATTTAACTAATTAGCAAAAAGAAAACTAAAGTCTAAACTAGCCTATGGGTGATGAGTGTCCATGCCTAGCTTGCCATACACATCTTGAACCCACATATCCACTACTAGGATTACTAAGCACTATTCTATTGGGTAAACCAAGTAATAATGCTACTGGGATTACCAAGTGAATACATGTTTACGCTTGAAACTAGTTGTGCTCATTCGATCAATTCGTTAACATGCATGAAAACGTAAATATTAACTAAGTACATGAAACATAAATTACATGGAAAGTAAATTTAATCTAAGTAAAAGTACTGCAATGAATAAGAATCAATCTTGATCTTATTACCATTCATGGAATGTGTCTAGGTACATTATCACTTGAATAAGATGTCATACAACTAACTCAGATCCATATTACAAGCACTTATTGACTATTCTCTAGTACTATAGAATAAAACTATAGGACTTTGGCTACTGTATTGACCAACGATTGAGGCACAGGTATCATTGGAAGGATAGGTCTTGTCTATGCCTTCCTACAACTCCACTAGATTCAATTACTTAGTGTCATGGTCTCAATTTAATCCATAGTCTCACATGAACTTATGAAATAAAATCCAGTGTGGAAAATCTATCCATTAGCCCTTGTTCCCTTGGGGTGGATCCCACTAAAGAACACTCCACTACTGCATGTAGATAGAGGCATCTAAAAGATTCACAACTCCCATTACCAACTAAGCACAAATTGACACATAAATATTATTATTTTATTCCAAAATCCAAATAATTTCCAAAATAGCCACATCCATTCTAATAAAAATTGCACAAATGATTTCCAAAATAGCCAAATTCATAGTAGATAAAATTCCACAAAATTGTTACAAAATCATGCTTATGTCATGAGCAATTTCAAAATATTCATAAAACATTCAAAACAAGTTGGGTAAAGTTTCTACAATTCAAAAAAATTATGAAAAGAATAGAAAAATATTTGAACATAATTAAAATAATAAAAATAAGTCCAAAATTATAAAAATCTAATAGAATATCAGCATAATAATCAAAATTGTAGAAGAATAGCATAAGATCAAAATGTAGAGAGGAGGAATAGAGAATTTGCAACAAAATATGATAGCGATATGAAAAGAAAAGTAGAATAAAATTTCATATACTTGTGTTGATAGAGCTCCTAGAATTCTCTTAGCATCTTCCTTTTCTACCCAATGCTCTCAATTTGTCTTTACCTTAACTTGTTGCATGTGAAACCCTTCTACAAACTATGATAATATATATCTAAGATCATACCCTATTTATAAGGGACAAAACAAAAGAAATCAAGCTTAAATCAACTTAAAAAAATGGTAAAAAAGCATCTTTTAGGTGGGGCGGGGGGGTGTGTGTCGGACCCCAAAAAGAGAATTTTATTAATCGAAAACAAAATTTAGTACATAAGCTACTTCAAGACATATAGATTGAGGAAAGGAGGAAGAGAAATTATGTTGACTAAGACTATTATAGAT
Organism: Gnetum montanum; assembly: GCA_015680685.1. Lineage (NCBI taxonomy): Eukaryota > Viridiplantae > Streptophyta > Gnetopsida > Gnetales > Gnetaceae > Gnetum > Gnetum montanum. Next base: position 296,013 of record MNCI01003605.1, on the reverse strand, counting down.
GAAACATGTTAAACTTAGCATTCCATAGGGTGTGGAAATGTATTCCAGAGATCAACCATTCGCTAAAATGTGTGTATCATTTCCAGGGTGTGGATTGTTGAATGAGAACAAAGGTGGGAGAAAGAGGAAAAAGGCCAAATGGTGTAGAAAATTGTGGCATAATTAGGAGACTTTCTTTTGAAGAGAGGCTTGATGATGGTGATTATTTGGATCTTTGATATGACTCCATGGCTGCAATAAGAAAAACAACTGGTTAGCATTCATCTTGAATTTTGGGGCTTGAGATATAATTTGGAAGTGAACATGACGAAGAATTTGCATTTTTTCTGAAGTAGTTAGTTGTAAGGAGTTTGAAATAATTGTCTTTTGAAAAATTTTGGTACATCTACGTTTCCAAATAGTATATAAGATGATGGGCCTAAGGATCTTCCATAGGAAATGAGAGTTTGTGGACCTGGTAGGTAAGAAACCAAACATTACGACCTCTTGTGTAAGAGTGCATGAGGGAAACACCTTGGAAGCGCATTCCCATGCAAGCTGAGCAAATGGGCAAAGCCAGAAAACATGGACAAAGGTTTCATGGTCATTACATAAAGGGAACTTAGGGGAGTGAATCCCAAGGTATGCTAAATGTTTCCCGATAGGGAGACCTTGATGAAGAAAACACCAAAGGAATTGTTGAATTTTGGGAAGAGTTGGGAGATGCCAAATTTGGTTGAAAAGAGAGATCCAAAAATCCTCTGATTCTTGTTTATTCCAAGAGCGATTACAGCGTAGAATGACTTCGGAAGACTCGTGTAACAATTGGAAGGGAACATGTAGCCGATAAGGAAAAATTTTTGACCCATTAGACCAATAGAGGCCATGAAATATACCTTCGATAACATCATCTAGGTGTAATGATTGATGAAGAAATGTATGTATCTGGTGGAAGCAAAGCCGCATTGCTTTCAAAGCTCCATATAGGTTTTCAAATGCTTCCCAAGAAATCCATTGATTAGCAAGATGAAGACAATTAAGGGAAATCACTCCCTTCCGGTACCAAATAATGGCTAATCTTGCATTAGTAATGGAAAGAGGGGCAAGGGTCAAGGGGAACCACCAAGGGCAAAGCATGGGAAGGAGAGTAGGGTTAAGATGGATATTAGACCAATTAACATGATGATGGAGAACTTGCCAAGCCTTCCATATGCTTTTGAAGACATGGGAACCAGGAATGGAGATAGAATGAGGAGAGAAAATCCAATTAATAGGATGGATGTTTTTCCAAAAAGGCTTATGTTTAGGAAAACTTTGATGAAGCCTTAGTTAGAGAAGATTTCCAATTATGTCAAAGGTGTCCAGATGTTGCACTAACCACTTAGCAACTAAGGTGAGTCCCTGTTTGTAAAAAAAAAAAAACATCTTTTAGAAAAATGTGGTAGGACATGAACATGCTTCTTCCACATTTGACTTTTTAAAATTTATTTTTTAACCTTTTTAGAAACTTTTTTCATTTTCATAAGTCCATTTCTTTCTCTCTCTCCCTCTTGTAATACTTAAATACTTATAAGACACACATCAAGACTCAAAATCAAATTTCATTTAAACCTAAAGAATCCTTAAGTGTTCTACCAAAGCATATGGTAAAATATTATCTAGGCGTTACTTATAATAGTTTCCTAGTTCAAATGTTGAAACTTTTATGGTATTTAACAAACCAAAAAATGTGATATTTCAAGAATTGTAACTTTCATTCTAGTGAACCAAGGATCAAAACCCACATTTTAAAATGTCCCAGACACATCGATAAAGTCAAATTTTGGGTAAGATATCATCCTAATGTACTTCCTTAACAAAGACAATTTATGCAATATTTAATTATAATTAAAAATTGGCTCGAAATCCTAGCTTAATGACAAAAGGTAATAAGAGATATGATTTGGGTAGGGTGAGGGTTAGAAATTGCTCCATGAATAGAGTATTATATAGCCACATATGCATAATTAAATATGTATAATAAAGAATAAATATACCTAATTAAATGTGTAAGTGAATAAAATATGCATATCCAAATGCTTGTAAAGACATTGTTAGAGTACAATTAGGTGACCCAAATTTTATTTTTGGTTCGAATTGAAGCCCTCGTGGTATGAACTTATTCTATTCAACCCATTTTTCTTTTTCATCTTGGTCCTAGGGTTTATGGTACACACACACACACACACATGTTTTTTTTAGTTAAGTCTTGATGTAATGTTTTGGTAGTCACCCTAAACACTCCCCTTTTGTACTCATCTTTGATCTAGGTGCATTTATCCTCATCTTTGCCCATGGTTTTTTTCCTTAATTTGGGGTTTTCCATGTAAATTCGATGTGTTATTATTTGATTTCTATTGCCTATTGTGTTTTTTATTTTTTATATGATTTTTTCCTGTAAATTGGTGTTGGAGTTGATTAGTTTGATCTCAGCAATGACAACTATGAAATTCAATATTTTTAGCTTTTGGATCATAACACCAGATTTTCATTATGGTAGGTCAAGATGTGGGCTATGCTTATGCGGATGAATTTGGATGATGCACTGTTAGGGTTTGAGAAGATGCCCTGATCTTGGACACTAGAGAAAAAATAATGCAGGGATTGAAATGTCCTATCTCAAATTCATCTTCATTTATCAAATCAAATTCTACAAGATGTTTTGAAGGAGAAAACCATTGCTACATTGTGGTTAAAATTAGAGTAGTTGTATGTGATAAAAACCCTAACTAAGCTACAACTAAAGCATCAATTGTATCCTTACTATTTGATAGAAGGTATGTTTCTTGAAGATCACTTAACTATTTTTAAGGAAATTGTCTCTGATCTAGAAAATACTGAGGTTAAGTATGATGAAGAAAATTTAGGATTGATCCTATCATGTTCACTGCCTTCTTCATATATGACTTTTAGAGATACTATATTTTATAGTGGTGATACTCTCACTCTAGATGAATTTTATGATGCTTTGTTCTCTAAGGAGAAAATGAAATAGCTTGTGGTTGGATCAGAGACTCAGGAAGAGGGCCTTATTATTAGAGGGAGGACACAAGAAAGGAATTCTAGTGGTGCTAAGAAGGGTAGATCAAAATCTAAACATAGAGAAAAAACTGGTAATTATTGTAAGAAGAAGAAACACATCAAATTTGAATGCTACAAGTTACAAAATAAGAATAAGAAAGGTAGTGCTAATCAAAAGGAAAAATAATCAAAAAATTCCAGTGAAGCCACTAGTGTTAAATATGCATATAGTGATGGGGAACTTCTACTTATTTCTAATGGTAGCTCCAAACCTTGTGAGGATTGGATTCTTGATTTAGCTTGCACATTTCATATGTGTCTNGGATTGGATTCTTGATTTAGCTTGCACATTTCATATGTGTCCTAATTGAGACTAGTTCTCAACATATGAAATAATGTCTAAGGATGTTATGACAATGGGAAATAATGCCTCTTGTAAGATAAATGGTATTGGAATAGTCAAAATGAAAATGTTTGATGATGTTGTTAGGATACTTGGTGATGTGAGACATGTCCCAAATTTGAAGTGTAATGTTATTTCTTTGAGTACCATCAATTCAAATGGGTATAAGTACACTGATGAATGTGGAATTCTAAAGGTTAGCAAAGGTGATCTTGTTGTGATGAAAGGGTAGAAAGAGTCTACCAATATATATGTCTTACAAGGTTTTGCAACTATATGAAATGTAGCTATCACTACTCCTTCCTTATTATATGTTGATGTAACTAGACTATGGCATAGGCATCTTGGGCATATGAGTAAGAATGGAATAACTAAATTAAACAAAAGAGGACTTCTTAATGGATAAATAATTAGTAAATTTGAGTTCTATGAGCATTGCATTTTTGGGAAGAAAAAGAAATTTAGTTTCAACAAAAGCATTCACAACACAAAGGGAACACTTGATTATATACATTTTAATGTCTGGGGATAATCTAGGGTTCTTTCAAAAGGTGGTGCTAGCTATATGTTGATTTTCATTGATGACTTCTCTAGAATAGTTTGGGTGTTCTTATTAAAGGAAAAGAGTAATGTGTTTGTTACATTTAAGAAATGGAAGACTATGATTGAGAAGAAAACAAGGAAGTAGATAAAGCATCTCCACACTGATAATGGCTTGAAGTTTTGTTCTAATGACTTCAATGCTTTGTACAAGAGAGAAGGAATGTTACAACACCTAATAGTCCCTTGTACTTTACACCAAAATGATATGGCATAGTGAATGAATATAAATTTGATGAAGAAAGTACATTGCATGCTCTCCAACTTTGTTTTACCTAAGAAATTTTGGGCCAAAGCTACTACTATAGCTTAGTTTCTTGTTAACAGCTATTCCTTAATTGTTATTGACAAAAAGACTCTAGAAGAGGTATGGTCTAGTACTCTTGTTAATTATTCTAATTTGAAGATATTTGCATGTCCTTCATATGCTCATGTTGATAATGAAAAGCTAGAACCTAGATCTAGAAAGTATATCTTTCTTGGTTATAAGTCTAGTGTTAAGGGATATTAGTTATGGCATCCAAAAAGTAGTAAAGTCATAGTTAGTAGAAAATTTATTTTTGATGAAATTGCTATGATTCATGAGTTACCTTCTAGAGATTCTTGTGATTTAAATCAATAGAAGTCAAACACATAGGTAGAGTTTGATACTGGATTAGAATCTACACTAAATTCTACATCTCTCCCTAACTTAGAGATGTAGGGTTGTAGCATTTCATCATCATCACAACCACCACCATAGTATTCTATTGTTAAAGATAGATCTAGAAGAGATGTTATAACTCCATAGAGATATGTTGAAGCTAACTTGGTAGCTTATGTTCTAAATGTGGCTAAAGGTATTGTCTCTAGAATAGAACCTTTCACCTATTCAGAGGTAGTTAGTTGTGATAACTTTGGGAGATTGATTATCATGCAAGAGGAGATAGAATTGCTTCATAAGAATGACACATGGGACTTGGTGAAATTACTTAGGGGTAAGAAAGTTATTTATCACAAATGGGTGTTCAAAAGGAAAGAATGCATACCAAAAATTGAAAAATCAAGGTATAAGGTGAGGTTGGTTATAAAAGGTTATAGTCAAGTTCCAAGTGCTGACTTATAGATGTGTTTTCTCTAGTTGTAAAGCATAGTTCAATTTAGGCTTTTCTTGGCATTGTGGTCATGCATTATTTTAAGCTTGAACAATTAGATGTGAAGACAACTTTCTTGCATGGAGAACCTAAGGAGAATATCTACATGTAATAGCAAAATGACTTTATAGTTTTAGGAAAAGAAGACTATGTGTGCTTGCTGAAAAGTCTCTTTATGGCTTGAAATAGTCACCTAGTCAATGGTATAAGAGGTTTGACTCATTTATGATCACTCATGATTTCAAAAGAAGTAGTTATTATAGTTTTTTTTATTTTAAGAAGATTAATAATGGGTCATTTGTATACCTACTATTATATGTTGATGACATGTTGGTAGTAGCCAAGGATAAAGGGGAGATAAGAAATGTTAAGGCCCAACTTAATAAGAAATTTGAGATGAAAGACTTGGGGACAACAAAGAAGATACTTGGCATGGAGATTTTGAGAGATGGAAAGGCAAGTAAATTATACCTAAGTTAGAAAGGGTATATTAAGAAAGTTCTTTATTGATTCAATATGTAGAATGCCAAAGCTATTAGTACTCCATTAGTTGCACATTTTAGAATTTTATCTACTTTATCTCCACAATTACATGATGAGGTTGATTAAATGTCATGAATTCCATACTCTAGTATAGTGGGTTTCCTAATGTATGCTATGGTTTTTTCTCATCCAAATTTATCACATGTAGTTAGTGAAGTCAGTAGGTACATGGCTAATTTGGGTAAAGATCATTGGAAAGAAGTTTAGTGGATTTTCAGATACTTACATGACTCTCCTACTATTTTCTAGCATTTTAGAAGGACTAGAGATGGGGTCATTATCTATGTTGATTCTAATTTTACTAAATATCTTAATAGGAGAAGTTCACTTACAGGTTATGTTTTCACCATTGATGGTTGTGCTATTAGTTGGAAAGCTACCTTACATACTACAATTACATTGTCTGCTCCTAAGGTTGAGCATATGGCTATTACTGAGAGTGTTAAAGGATCCATTTGGTTGAAGGGATTATTTGATGAACTTAGTAAATATTTGTAGATTACCATAGTTTATTGCAATAGTCAAAGTGCTATTTTCTCACAAGAGATCAAATGTTTCATGAAAGGACAAAGCACATTGATGCATGGTATCATTTTGTGCATGATATCATTTCTCATGGTGATATTTTTGTGAGCAAAGTTAGCATGCATGATAACCCTTCTAATATGATGACCAAGTCACTTCCTATTACCAAGTTTGAGCATTTCTTAGACTTTTTTGGTGTTTCTAGTTGAGTTTTATCCTCAGAAGATTTTGTGGAAGAGGTGGAGACCTTTTGTTAAAGATTGGATATTTTTTCCTTGTAAAGAAATTTGCATCAAGGTGGAGATTGTTAGAATATAGTTAGGTGATCTAAATTCTAGTTTTGGTCTAACCCAAAGCCCTTGTGGTATGGACTTGTTTTGTTTGACCCCTTTTTCTTTTTCATCTTGGGACTAGGGTTTATTGTATACATACATATATATATGTTGTTTTAAGTTAGGACTTGATGTAATGTTTTGGTATTCATCCTAAACACTCCCCTTTGTACTCATCTTTAATCTAGTGAATTTCTCTTCATCTCTACCCATGGTTTTTTTTTTGCCAATTCTGGGTTTTCAAAGGAATTTTTGTGTGTTATTATTTGGAATTCTATTTTCTATCATATTTTTTATCTTTTATATTATTTTTTCCTTCAAACATAATAAATGACAAAAGAGAACCTTCCTAGGGTAATTGGATTTTAATATTTGATCATAAATTATTTAGAAAATATATGCTTAAGCTTATATAGTAATGAAACAAAGGATACAAGACTTTAACAAAGTCCCCTATCAAGAAAATTGCATTCACTTATGTAGAAAACTAATAAAAATAATAATAGTAATAAAAATAAGATAATCCATTGAAATGCATCTAATAGCATTAAAACTTAATCACATGCATTAAATCAAATAATCAAATTTATGCAAATTTTTAGGTTGTAATAGTATTTGTCCAAGAAGCTATAGTACTAGAGTCCCACAATGGTATCCAACAATTGGTCAATAAATAGTAAAGAAAAATGGTCCATGAATGTTGTCATGTTTAATAATTGAAAATCAATACAAACCTTCTACTTGTCATGAGTCATATGACTTGGCTACATCAATGGGATGCCATCAATGTAATCTTGTCAATGGGATCTCGTCAATGTGATCCCATAAATGCAAGGTTTGACCCATTGAAATATATCCATCAACAAGACATCTTTTTATTCCTTATAAATGTGCACCTACCCATTGCATTTATGGCATTCTTTTCATAGTTGTAGCAAAGTGATTATAGTTTCCTCTTGGAAGTTAAAATATTTTTTGAGTGGCTATAGTAGGATTCAAAGAGTGTATGTATCTTTATTTGAGCATTGTTTTACCTTTTAGCACTTGGAAATAGATTAATTTTTTTACTTAAGCATTTAATATTAAGGTAATTTACTTTAATGTTCTTAAGTAATCAGTTAATATTAATTAATAGCAAATTAATTAAACCACGTAAGTATGACCACTTTGAGCATATGCTTGGTGCTTAATAATCCTAGTAATGCTTAATGTTTGGTAATTTAGTAGTGTTATAACGTGTTTAGGATGTGTACGACAAGTGGAAATAGATGCTTATGTTAGGATTAGTTAAGTGTTAGCTAGTTATTAGATTAGTTAAGTAATTATATTCTTTGTTCTTTATTCTTATTCTTAGATGACTTAATTCATAAAATAGAAAATTATAAAATCATATGCCTTGGTTGCACTTAATCATACACTTGCACTTCACAAGTGAAACTGGGAAGACAATGATTTCAATGATTAGTTTCACCTCATAGAACCAATGTACTTAGGAACCTAAAGTCATTGGAATTTGAACAAATTTGTGAATACTAGTGATTCGTATGGTTGAGCATAGGGTATACTCACTACTCATTCTTAGCACTATTGTTGAGGACTTTTAGTTTGCTATGTGTACTATCTAGGACTTGGTGAAAATCATTCAATATCATTAGATCAAATCTTAAAGCAACAATCATATAAAATAATAATAATAATTGTAAAAAAGCACATTGATTTTCCTTCTAATCTAAGATTTTTTCTTCTCACAAGGATGATTCTCCACCTAAGTTTGAGCATACATCCAATCAAAGGAATGAATGATCAAATTAACCAATTTCCCAATAATGCAGAGTGATATATAATCATCCCAATGAGAATGTGCCTTACTTCACCTTCATCCTACATTACAATGAACAAATGAAATGGAGGAACATGGAGGGAAACATTGTGTTGCCACCTAATTTATCAATTCCTATGATGCTCCAACAAACTCTTATGAGGTTGGGCATCTAGGGGCTCCATGTTGAGTATGTTGTGCAAGACCACGATTCTAGGGATTACCATCCCACTAAGGCATAATGTAAAATTGATTGAAAATAGGAGAAGTGTTATGAAACCTTGAATGTGAAATTTTTCAATATGTAGTGATTGAGAACGTCAATGACTAGAACACTAAGAGGTCACCGGATGCATAGCCTAACCCTAGATCCATGCGAAGGTCATGCTGGAGTAAACAAAAGTGGGGTGTCCTAAATGGTCTGGTCAATCAAACAGGGACTTAATTGGGGTACAATAACCTTCTATAAATGTTTTTTTAAAGATGTTATGTACAAGTTAAACGACGGGCGACAAGCATAAATTGATGAAAAATAATGCAAAACATTATAATAGCAAAAAAAAAAGGAACAGGCTTGAGTGAGAAGGTGCACCACCCCAAGATCAAGGGATCTGATCTTTGCTTGGTTGAAGGTGTACAACTGATGGGCAATGTGGACAAGCACAACTCACAATGTAGTAGTATGGTTAGAACTCCTTGAACTATTATCAAAAACTTGCTAACAAGGACATTCTACTTGCTAGTCTCTTTGCAAAAGATAATCGCCAAGAAGCCAAAATGCCAAGGGTGCCAAATGCTAATTATAGGAAAGATGATTCTAAAATCCAATGATGCAAAAAGGCCAAAAAATCCAACCCCTTGAACATTGTTTTCTAGGCTATTTATAGGGCTAGAAGTAGGAGAAAAATATGGTTTGGATGACATGTGTCCTGTGTCCCATATAGTGCAAACGTGACTACACCATGTTGTTGTCTGATGCTGTGTTGTAGTGTCACACTGGTGTGCTATGCTATAATGTGATGAAGCTTGTTGTACTATGATCATATTGTTCAAGCTTCATGTGCCAAAATCTAGTAAATTGTCATGTTTATTACAAAAAATGCCAACAACGAATGCAAAGTAGAGCGTATGCTCCAGGACTACGTCTTCCCTACTCTAGTAAGCAAGGTCAAGCATAGGGAAAACTTTGGGGATAGTTAGGGGGGTGCAAAACAAAATCAAACTTGTTGATCTTGTCCATTGAAGAAATGCCGAGATGAAATTGATCATTTCCAACAAGCTTTGGGGCTACCGAAGATTTCTTGGGGCTTCCATGTGAGTGTTATGCTATTTACACTGTCCAACATATTGGCATAGTGTCAACACCAGCACACTACGTTGTGCTATGCTGCATAGAATAGCATAGCATAGCCACCAGTTCTTGAAAGAAATCTTTCCTGAAATCTGAGAATACCTATTTGAGGCTTGGCTAGGCAAGCAACAACAACCTTGTCTTTCATGTTGAAAGGTCCAAGGACCTATGGAGTTCATCCTTAGGAGACTTTGATGTTTGGTATCCCTGCTACATTGTGCTACACTATGTAGCATACCATAATGTAGAAACCAGTGTGAGATGAATTCCTGTCTAATCTGCAATGTCTTGTCAAGAAAATTTGCTTGGGGCCATACGGCAAAGTTGGATAGGTAGTCTTGGAGGCTGAAGTGTAGCCAAGTGTAATCCTCTTGCTAGAACCATTTGGCAGAGGGCCTTTGTGCATTCTTTTCTTGCTATGCTATGCTACACTGCGTAGTGTAGCACCTAGTTTGGCCCAAATTCTAACTTACTCTTGTAAATTTTTTGTCATGAAATGTTAGTCATGTCCTGGCATGTTAGTAGAGCAAACCTATTTGACGGTTGAAGCATAGGAAAATGTGCTTACTCCATTAGAGCCATCTAAGTAGGACTATCATTAGAGTGCATTCCTATTACACTATGCTATGCTCTGTAGCATAGCATAGTGTAGCACTTAAATTGAAATGATTTCTAACAAGACTTGCCACATTTTTCTATGTTATGTTGCTCATGCATCAAGGATGAAGTAGGTCAAATATCCCAGGGGACTGAGTCCTTGTCAATCTACATCTTATGTGCCCGATCAATCTTCTCAAGGCCTACTACATTATGCAGCATAGTAGGTCTCATAGTTAGAAACCTTACCAAACTGTTTTGCTCATCCTGAACACTTTTAGCAACTCCTAGCATGGTCCCTGGGTAGATCATCAGCTGGGTCAAGTGTCAAGCTGGGCAAGCCAGAGGATGTAGCAAAATTTTTAGCCTGGGAGATAGAAAATTTGCTGCACTATACAGTCTACCCCTAGTGCCTCTTTCATGCAAATTGGCCTTATGGTTGGATGCCACATTGACTATGTTGCATAAGTTGATAGACAAGCTTAGAAGTAACATTGCAAGCATTAGGACTTCTGGGTGCCATGTCATCTGCACAATCCATCTTAACATAATGCTTGTAGAAATCTTTGCCCAAATTTTGTGATTACTAAATCATGAGAGTCCCAAAATTTATGGTGTTTTAATGGCCCATATTTATTGACATTTGTAGGATCTACCTGATAGATGTCGACAAAGAATATGAAACACCACGAGGAACAAGACACCAACATTGTTCTTTAGTGCCTGCTTGGACCATGCTTCACTACACTTGAAAGTACTTGGGGAGTGATTGTAAGGTAAGGGGACAAGGGATGGAGTTGAGGAAATAGGTTCAGGGAAGAAATGAATGTAAGATGTAATGCTTTGAAAATTTTTTTTCCATAGCATGATCCCTTGTTAGAGTACTTACGAGGGAGTCAGCACACATGGGTGTCTTTCTTTGTTGGCCTTTGACCTCTCATCGGAGTGCTTAGAGATGGTCGATTCATGATCGAAGTGATTGTAAAGTATCATGTTCTGCCATTTGTTTTAGGCACATCCTTTTTTTGAGCTTTTTTTCTCTTTTGCATTTTTTGTGCTTTTCCTTTGCTATACACCCAGGTTCACTTGTAGAAAATCTTGTTGTTGTTGCAGGATAGGTGTTTCCTCCTGGGATGAGCTATGTTACATCCATGTGGGGATTTGACCTACCTATAAATGCTTCCCATGGGATAAGTTGCATTACATCCATCATGGACTTGGTAGCTGGACATGTGAAAGGGCTTTGTGCATTGGGAAAGCTTGTAAAAAGGATATAAAAAATTGCAAGTATAGGGAATGGAGGCTAAACTAGTTGAAAGGGAGAGTAGGGTATGTACTTCCAAGTAGCTAGGCTAATCAAAGCAAGTGCATTGGAGCAATGTAGTTTCTTGTTTTCATGGTGAAACACATCCTTGAACAACATCTTTTTGGCTTATATCCTGCAAACACAATAGAGAGAAAACCAGAAGAATGACCATCAAGTGAAGTAAGAGCAAAGTCCTACTTGCTTTGGACACCGTCAGAGTGGCAAGTGTTGTCATTGAAGTGTGTAATGTCCAAAGTAGGAAGGCCAGCACAGATTCTGGCAACAATAAGCTGGAAAGGTTGGCATTGAAGAGACTAGGAATGGTGGTGATGTAGGTGCTCAGGATTCCTCACCCAAGGTAAACATCATGTAATCCAGTTGAAAAGGGAGGATTCTAACAATTGAATGCCTCTTGAACTTGGGCAATGGGGAGGGCTAAAGGATGAAAACCTTGTGGTTAGGCCACAATAGTCCTAGGACTCCAGCAGGAGGTGCTAACAACCAAAGCTATTACCAAGATGAGTGGCCATAGTAGTCGTAGCTCCGAAAGGCTAACAAGATGTCAAATGACATCATTCTAGGGGTGGTGACACTACATGTGTTCCAGAGGATTTTTCCTTAGCAATGTGAACTGCATTCTGGAACTACAACGTCCCACCCCATGCTATTCAAGATTTTTAAAGTTTGCATGCTCACTTGTTCACAGGAGTCACATGTGTGCCCTGGGAAGTGTTGCACTATGAACCAAGTTTAAATTCTTGGTAGATTATTCGGGTGTGCTAGTTTAAGGTCCCAACAGACTATGATGTGCTAGTTTAAGGTCCTAGTAGATCACTATGCTAATTTAGCATCATAGCAGATACTGGATGGCCATTTTAAATTCATAGTAGACCATGCTATGGGTGCTATTTTTATGTCGTGGCCCAAAGATATGCTATGCTAGTTTAACATCACAGCAAACGTTCTATACTAGTTTATAGTCATAGTGGACTATGGATGGCCATTTTAAGGTCATAGTGGACCATGTTATGGGTGCTAGTTTTATGTCATGGCCCAAAGATATGTTGTGCTAGTTTAACATTATAGCAAATGTTCTCTGCCAGTTTATAGTCATAGTGGACTATGTGTGCTAGTTTTGCATCATAGTGGACATGCTTTGCTATTTTTACATCATAGCGGATGATCTACTTACCTTGCTCTGTATCTGATGTAATCCTTTGTGTCAGACATAGTATGGCTTAAGGTATAAGTGGTTAATAAGATTTGTGAACTCATTGCCATCCATATCAGCCAATTTGAATACCCCATTCTCATAGGCTTTTGTGACTATGAAAGGGCCTTCCTAGTTGACTAAGAATTTTTTTACAAGTTCATGAATAGCTTTGAGAACTAGGTCCCCCTTTTTGATTGGCCATTGATGTAGGTTGTAGTGGTGCTTTTATCATTGCTTATCTTGGTACCATTCGATGCGACCAAGTGTGTGGGCACACTCCTCCTCTACAGAGTCAAGATCAATGATCCTTGACTCATTGTTTTGAGCCTCATCTACAATGTTTGAGAGGATCATACAAAGTTATGGAACTTGCAATTCAAGAGGTAACACCACTTCAGATCTATAAATGAGACTGTATGTAGTCTTACTTGTAGTTGTTCGGCATGTCATATAGTAAGCCCATAACACATAGAAGATTTGCTCTTGCCATCACCTCTTACTACTATTGAGCATCTTTTTGAAAAGGTTAATAATGGATTTGTTTGTTGCCTCTACCTGAGTGTTTGCCTATGGGTAGTATCATGATGAAAAAGAATTTTTGATGCCAAGGTTGTCGCAAAAGGTTTTAGTTTCTATGCTACTAAATTGTGGCCCATTGTCCATCACAATAGTCATGGGAAGACCAAACCTTATTTCCATGTTATCCAAGATAAAGTGGAAAACTTGTTGAGATGTGGTCTTCCTCAGGGGAATAGCCTCTACCCATTTCATGAAGTATTTGGTTGCGGTGAGAATANGCCTCTACCCATTTCATGAAGTATTTGGTTGCGGTGAGAATAAAGCAATGTCTTGTAGAAGACTTAGGTGTGATGGGTCCTATGATATCTAGCTCCCAACATTGGCATGGCCACATGATCTATGTAGGATGTAACTTTGTAGGTGGCACATGTATAAGGTTTGCATGATGTTGACATACATCACATGTCCTAACTTTGATGAGGAAATCTCATTCTATGCAAGGATAGTAGTACCCTAGGCATATGATTTTTGCTGCCATAGTCCTAGGGGCTATCTGTCCCCCACATAGTCCCTCATGGACTTCGTTAACAATTTTGTGTACTTCTTTCCTGCTAATGCAAGCTAGAAACATCCCATCAAAGGAGCATTTGCATAAGGTGTTATCTCCTATTAGGACATACTACTAGGCTTGCTTTCATATTGCATCCTTTTGAGCAAATGCCAAGCCATGTAGGGGTTCACCATGTTGAAGGTATGCTTTGATGTTGGCATACCATTCTTGGGTATCTATTGCATTGATGGATGCGATGTGTGCCACTTGAGTAATAGGATCTGTGCATTCTATTATCGAAGTTGGCATGGTTGCAAATAGGTGGAATAACACATTTAATGCTAACATGGCTAACACATCTACTACAATGTTCTTGTTGCGAGGCACATGTTAAATGTCTAATGTTGTAAATTATTTTACTAAACTCTTAATTAGATCACAATAAGGTTGCAAGTGTGAAGCCTTGCAAGCATAGATTTTAGTGATATAGTTTACAACTAATTGTCAGTCACCCCAAATTACCAAATGTTGGATTTTTAGCTCTTGAGATGCTAGAAAGCCCCTAAGAAGTCCTTCGTACTTATCTACATTGTTTGTGCAAAGGAATGTAAAGTGATATGTGAAGGGTTGAATTTCCCTGTAATAATTGTGGTGGTGCTACCACCTTGTGTAGTTGAAGCATCATCAAAATGTAAACTTGCTTCAAAATCAAATGGTACAGGGTTTAGGCTATTGATGTGTTCATTTGGGAATTCAGGTTCTATTATTGCTTGGTCATCAATGGGTGAAGTTGTAAGCTATGTGGCTATTTCTTAACCCTTGGGTGATGATTGTGCCACATAATGTAAATTGAATTTCACCATTATAGCTTTCCATCAGGCTATCCTATTGCTCTTGTACAGGTTGGTTATGATAGCTTGAAGTATGTTTCTCTTGCATATGATGTTAACTTTGCTGTGAAACAGGTAATGTCTCCAACTTTTTAATGTAAATTCTAGGGCAAGAAAATATTTTTCTACCTCATTTTATATTTCCTCATAAGCTATTAATCCATGGCTTAAGTAATAGATTGGGATTTCAGACCCATCATCTCTTTTCTGACATAGCAATGTAGCAATAGATGTGTCTAAAGTGGAAAAGTAGATGTAGAAAGGCATATCCCTCTGTGGTGGGTAAATAGTTGGGAGATGCAAAATCTCTTTCTTTAGGTTATCAAAGGCTTGTTTACATTGATCTTTCATTTTGAATTTGACCCCTTCTTAAGTAGGTGTTGCATGGGGTGTAGTTTGTTTGTCAACCTCACGATAAATCTTCTAATAAACTACACTCTATCTTGCAACTTATGAAACTCTTTAAGGTTTGTAAGTGGTGCTGAGTTAATGATGGCCCTCACTTTATTGGGGTCCACTCATATTCCTATTTTTGACACTACAAAACTTAATAGGGTTGAGGTGCAGGTCATACCTATGACAACGTTGGAGGACTATATTGTGATCATTGGGATGATCAATAGCTTCCTTGGACTTAACTGCTATGTCATCAATGTAATCATCTAATCTCTCCAAGAGGTAGTCACTAAAAATGTATGTCATCACTCATTGATAGGTTTCTCTAGCATTTTTGAGCCCAAAGGGCATCATTTTGTAACAAACGGTTCCCCAACGGGTCATGAAAGTGGATGCCAATTGATGCTCTAGGTTTATATAGATCTGGTTATAGCCTGAGAACCCATCCATGAAGGATAGTAAGGCATGACCAATTGTAGTGTCGATAAGTTGATCGATACTTGGCAATGGGAAGTCATCCTTAATCATTGCTTTTTTCAAGTCTCGAAAGTTTATACAAATTCATATACCTCCTATTTTCTTAGAAACTACAACGATGTTCAATACCTATTTCGAGTAATCGAGCACTTGAATGAAACTAGCTTAATAAAGCTTGGTGATTTCATCATGTATAGCTAGTGAAATCTTTGGTTTAATTTTGCGAGCCTTTTCTTGACCACCTTGACACGTGGATCTAGGATAATGTTGTGTTGTATGAGCCATGGGTCCAGACCTGGCATGTCATCATTTAACCATGAAAACACTTTAACATTATCATGGAGAACTTTCAAGATGTTTTAGTGTACCTATGGATATAATAGAGAGCTAACTTTCAAGGTTTTTGCTTTACCTCTAGAGGTAGTTATAGGGATTTCAATAAGAGGTTCCTCAGTCACATCCCCAACCTCTAGGTCTAAGCCCTAGGCCAGATGTTCGGGCCAATCTAGGAATGTTTCCAGGGATGCTATGATGTTGTGAGAGGATAATTCAAAGTTACTAATTCTTGATTCAAGCATCTTGTAAATCTATCGTAGTGACCCGTTAAGGTCAAAGGTGAAAAAAGATCACCATGCATAGCCCAATGTTTTTATTGGACCTATCACAACAAGAAAATAAGCTAAGTCAAGTGATACTTGTTTGAAGCAACATGTAATGAATATATGTAAGGAAATAATGCAACATAAGATAATTGCCACTTTAAGGTATTAGCAGACTGCAACTATGCAAAATTTGTAAATTGAAATTGCCAATTTAAGGTCTTAGCAGACTGTAACCATGTAATTTCATGAGATGAATGTTAAAATTACTAGTTTAAGATCATGGCAGACCATTAACAGGTTTAAAATGTAAAGGAGGTTAAGGTTGCTAGTTTAAGGTCATAGCGGACCGTAATAATGTAAAGTTTGATCTAAAATGTACAATGAATGCTAAACTTTCCAGTTTAAGGTTATGGTAGACCATAATAATATAAAGTTTAAAATGTAAAGATAAGGTAGAAATTTTGGCGGACCCACTTGCTACACTGCAGCTAAGTGCTATGTTGCAACAAGTGCATGATGCGCTATAGCAGTACTACATTGCAGGGATGTCCTACGTTATTCAGGACATGAAAGTGATAGTTTATTTTACCGCATTGGCTATAAATAGGGGTTTAGCCATGGTAAACTTGTCATTTTCATTGTTAGAGCCCACACCTAGAGCATAGTGTGGTAGGACTGAGAGAGAGCATAACAATTGGTACAACTGATTTGTGAGCAAGGCAATGGTATGCAAAAGCAAACGCAGGCATTGAGAATTTGCCAAGGTGGACGAAGTGAGGGACACTTTGGGATGCCTCTCCAAGGTGCACATTGAGGAGCAATAGGAGGATCCGTCTGCTCGATAAGTCACTACGCTACCCTCATTTTACAATGTATCAGGTTAGATTGCCATTGTCGTTACTATTTTTGCCATCACGATTGTCATTGCTACAATTGTTGTCATTTTGGTAGTTGCATTGTGGTTGTTGCCACTCTGGCTGTAGTTATCATATAGTTTCTATGCTACGGTTGTGCATGGTATTGCCCTAGCCACCATAGTTAAGAATGGTCACTACGCTATTACCGGGGTTTGGGTGGTTTTGGGTAGCATAGCGTACGCTCAGCATAGTGTATCATCCTTAGAAGGGATTTTTTGTTTGCAAATTTTGAGGGAAACATAGCACATACCTAGTGTAGCATAACATAAGCAAAGGGGAAGTTTATTGTGTTTTTGTTTCACCTAGTTTTTTTTCATGCAGCAAGGCCAGGACAATGGGTACACTATGAGCTCTTTGTCATAGGCCATGTTGTTCTGGTCATTGGTGCTATTAGATTGCTACATTTTGTTCTTGTTACATTATGCTACTATGTTGGTAGGTCCGTTAGGCTATTAAGTTGGCAATCTATCATGCTACTATGATGTTAAACTTGTAACATTGCTACACTGTTAAATTCATTATACTACTATGATGCTAAATTTGCTACGCTGCAATGCTTATTATAGTGTTCTTCTTGTTGCATTGTTACATGTCTGATACATGTTGTATTATCACACTTGTCATATCATTACACTTGTTTTACTATTGCATCCATTGTACTTGCTCTTTTGCTATACTACATAAGGTGCAACTATCCTGCTGTGCTACGCGTAATGGAACTGTCACCCTTGTGCAAAAGTGTAATTGTTATGCTATGCTATACAAGGCATGTCTACTACAATACATTGTGCAGCACGTAACTATTACACTGTAGGGTGTACTCGCTATGCTACGTTACGCAGGGCCTAGTTGCTACGCTATGCTATGTATGACACTTTGCTATGCTACATGCAATGTTTAACTCTATTTTATTAGAGACTTGTTTTTTCATGCTTAAGGAAAATTTGTAAATGAAGGATCATGCTACTCTACATCAGTAATCATTACTTGAAAATAGTACTAATGTTTGGTGCTTTGTCATGTAGGGTCATGTTGAAACTCATTCTAATCGTCCTTGAGCTAGTAGGAGTCCTATATTGCCTCAACGAACCTATGGCCAACATCCCTCCTCCCCACACACGGGTAGGGCATCAGGAGGCCTAGTTTTAGGAGGGTGCATGGGACTTCCTAGAGTTCCTCCTTTGTCATTTTAGTGTGATCATGTGGTCATAATTATCGGATGAAATAGCTATTGTACTTACAAAAAAGTTATTGCCCAAGACAAATTGGGGTATTCTGAAGTTCATGGCTAATGGGTCAATTGAGGGAGAAGGAGTAGAAGGCTCAAATTAATGCCCAAGGGGCTTGCAGTGCTTAATTTGGATTTGGGACATGCCCAAATTCAAATGGTACCATCTATACAACACATTGTACATTGCCCAACACATGGGAACCTACTTCCAAAACCCACATGGAACCATTTACTGTGTCGATAGGTGAGTCCTATGAAATTTTTTTAAACGTGTTATATGATTTTACTTATGCTAGTCAAAACTTCTTACCATATATTTGCATGTTGCTAGGTTTTATATTGCTGAGAATGGTCTTCACGGTAACATAGATACCTTAGCGCTAGCCCAAATAGCTCTACAAGAGTTCTCCTCTATCGAGATCATGCATGTCAGTATTATAGAAGAACTTGGGCTTGATTTCAAAGCCTATCCAACTAGGTATTCCAAGTTCTATTGGAAATGTAAGGAAGTTGGCTGGTTGGATAGTGAATGGGTATCGCGTCGACCACTTATTGTCGAAGATGTTCTAGTGGAACTTCCACCATTTCCTACTCCATTTAAACCTAGTATGTTAAATTGTGCATTTGTTCTTATGTGTTCAAGTGATGATGTGCTTTTTCCTTTGCTAATTTTTGTTGCTAAATTTTGTAGTAACAAGAGAATCCCAAGAGGTTACAATGATTACCTCTAGGCATGATGAGACCAACCTCTTCTTCAAGTACAAGGAGGTGGAGAGGACTCAGCATTGGCTTTGCAATGGGGCCCCAGCCATCCTTGTTCACAACATTTAGGAGGCTAGGCTCATGGATTTATTTCTGGCTATAAATCCAAGTTTTTTAGCTATAGAAATTCTTTCCCTAGCCAATTCCTTCTTCGAAAAGGTTGACTGCTTCCGCACACGTGTTCACAATGTGCAGGTGGTATTTGAAATTAACAACCAACTATTTGCAGATCTTTTTGGTATCCCTTCTAATGGTCTCCCTATGGGAGAAAAATCTAGCAAAGATGCAAACCATCAAGGGGATATTGAGGAATGGCTAGGGACAAGCAAGGACTGAAAGGGGATTTACATCCACAAGGTCAAGCTAGAAATGGCCAAAACAGTTTACCCTATCTTCTGTACCCATGCTTTCCCTAAGCTACTCTCCCAAGGAAAAATCATTGGAGTGGATCAAGCTTGGATAATGAGGGAGGTCTTGGAGGAAGGAACCCATTATAACTAGGCCAAGTACCTTTTAGAAGGCTTATGTGCTGAAATGGTCAATCTTCATGAGAAGTTTAACTCCCGTTTCAATGTGCATTATGCCTTCTTTGTAGCTTGCCTGCAATGGTTCACAAAATTCTTGATGGTTTGTGAAAATGGTGCTTGGGCACAACAGGATCGTAACTAGATATTTAAGCCATGGATTTGCTAGGTTTTTTGCACCACCCAGTCCTAGGACCCCTTGAAAGCTATCGAGGAATCACTTTCAATAACAATGAGGGATTGGGTGGCATGACCCTTTCGTGCCTAGGATAATGTGGGAGAGGCACCTCCTATTAACACAAGAAATGTGTTTAGGGGGACATGCCTCATTGTAGAAACTATGAAGACAAGGCTACAGTGTAAAAAGTGTCATCCTATAGAAGAACCTCCCCATACAAATGAAGAGAGGGGGAAAAAGCTACAAATCAAAGTTCGTAAAGTGCAACCCTCAGTTGGTAAGTGTATCCAATTATTTTGTTAGCATAGCACCTATGACACTATGCTACACTGTGTAGTGTAGCACAATGTAGCACCTATTTTCGTTGGAATATTCTACTTACTTTGAACATGTTTATCAAAAGAGAATGAAGAAGAGATTTTGGTCCTTGAAGCAGGGGTGCCCATTGAAGAAGAGGAAGAAGAGGCCCTGACAGCAAAAGAAGAGGCCCCAGCTACCAATGACCTTTTTGAGGAGTATACCTTAGTGCCTGAGGGGCACATGACTATTGAGGATGTTGCCACACTTTTGAGTTAGCTGGAAGTACAGGGGCTGCAATTTGATACTAGTGAGTTTGATCACTTTCTTGATAGTGTGTCGATGGGTGATCCTCCCACTATCACCTCTAAGGGTTTGCTGGGTAGGAGCTTTACACTATCATTTATGTTTTTCATAAGATTTTTTTTTTGTCCTCTCCATCATTGCTAACATGTTTTCTTATGTAGCAGAAACCACTGTTGATGCCCTTGACCCTTTTTCCTCAATTTGTCTCTAACCATGGATAGAGACCCCTGATAAATTTACCTTTATGGAGGGGGTGGTCGATGACATGATTGATCAACTTAAGCAGATCAATCATAAGATAGGTATGTTGGAGTTGCTACGTTAGGCTCTCTACATTGTTGTGTTTTTGCTACGTCACTGTGACTAATGCTCTCCGATGTATGATTGGTAGCCTCTCATCTCAAGTGGGATCCTAGGAAAGCTATTGATGTCGACGTTGTGCTTGAACTTTCGCCAGAGATAGCCAAGGTACCTCGTCACATATACGATGAAATAAGTAAATGTCCATTGTACTCAACATGCTCCTTATAGGAGTGTAGGCGTGTGAATGAGGACCTCTGGAAGAGGGTATAGAAACTTGAGAAAGAGAAGGACAACCTAACCATTGAGTTAGGGGACCTTCGGTTTAGGAATGAATTTTTTTTGGCTTGTGACACTCATGATGATAGCTAGTGTAAAATTGTTATTTACTATGCAAGATATTAGACATCCATATGAAGTAAGAATGAGATCACTCGCAAGATCATAGAACAACACATGTAGATGGACCTTCTTACCTAGAAAAACCAAGATTGGAAGGATTATAGTGCAAAGGTTTATGAATGGGGACATGCACAAAAGAACCATAAGCATATGTATAAAATGGAATGTGCCACCTATCTTAAACAATATTGGGATGCTTCTATTGAGTTGCATACCCATAAGCTATTCCTTGATGTCATTGGCACTTCTAGGGCCTATGAGAAGTTCATGCAATAGGTGATGGTCAATGAGTCTCTTGAAAGGGAAATGAGCCTACCTGCTAAGGAGACCACCACCACCACCTTTTCCCCATGATCACCTAGATGGACAGATATGAAAAAAGGGAAGGTTGTGGCAAGTGATAATTTGGGAGAGGGGAATTGGACCAACCTCATAGAGGAGGAGATCCTGCAACGTCTTGTGGATGGCATGGATAGGATACCCTCTAAAATGGACATGGGGCCATCTCGAGTTAGTCACATTTTGTTTTGTCATAGTTTATTTTATGAGAGCCTTTGTTGTAGTTTTGGTTCATTGTTTTATTTTTTGCCTTATGCAGGATCCAAATTGAGACGTAGGACCTAGTGAAATAGGAAATGATGAAGCTGGCAAAGATTCATAGTATGGCAGCAAAAGATTTCTATTTTTTTAATTTAATTTTTTTGTAAACATTATTGTATGGACTGAAATTGAATGAAAATTAAAACATGAGACAATTATTTCATTTTGTTTTGGCTAATTAATTTTTAATTGAAAAGTTTATTTATTAATGTCTTTAGGTCCTTTATGGGCCCCTTGTTGTAGTTTAAGGCCATTTCATGTCGCGACCATAGTTTAAGGCCATTTTAGGCCATCACTCCATGATGATTTGTTTTATTTTTGTTTTCTTGTTATGTTTGTTTTAAGGAAATAATGTTGCTAGTTTTAGGCCATTTCAGGCTGTACTTGTTTTAGGCCGTTTTGGGCCATTGTAGTAGTTTAAGGTCATTTCAAGCCATTACAGTAGTTTAAGATCATTTTGGGCCAAGACAATGGTTTAATTAATGTGAGTAACAGCCATGATGTAAATGGTGGACATAATGTAAATAGTAGACATGAGGTAAATGCGAATAGTAGACATGATGCAAAGAATTGAAATAATGTAAACAATGATTGTAATTCAAAAAAATGAATATAATGCAAATAGTGAACATGATGCTAAAACTAAGATGGAAGGAGATATGAAGCCAAGCATTTATGCAGTTGAACTAGAGGTAATTTATAATTATGCAATTGTTTTCTAACCCATCATGGGCTAGGTGAAGCATATGGTCAAGAGTCTTTGTTGTCGTATTCTTCTGTGTCATTGTTTACCGCCTAGAAAGGCAACTTGGCCCATGTAGTTTCTTTATCTGAGTTGGTGTTTTTGGCTAGCTCTTAAGTCAAACAAGGGGTTTCAGTGTGAATAGATGCTTTGTTCTTAGAGATTACTATCTCCAAGCCCTGCTCCATGTCAACGTTGTTTATAGCTTGGGCAACTGCTTCATCACTGTAGATTTCTTGATGTATCAGTGAAGAGACAATCCTTAATTAGACTAACCATGACCTCCCCAAGATTAGGTTGAACCCGGGCATCTCTTCTACCATGATGAAGATTGTGCTTGTAAGGAACTGGTCCCTTACCACAAAATTAATGTGAACAATTCCTTTTACCACTACGCATGCCCCATTGAACGATTTCAGACACAAAGTTACCGTGGGCTTGATTTGATCAACCAAGCCCAGTTTGTACACTATGGGAAATGGAATGAAATTGGTAGTAGCCTCATCATCAACATGTACCCTTTGGATCTTGTACTGGTTGACTTGAATTGTGATAAAAATGGATGCTGTTGTCACCTGATCCTTTTCAGGATCATCCTTAATGGACTTATTGTGAAATGTCAACTGAGCTAGCCATGGTTCTTTGGCCTTAGAGGGAATCATGATAGCATGGATTACTTTCTCTTTGGCCAACATGTTTTTGTCAACTAGGATGGATGTTAACATGAAAACCATGGCCTCGCAATGCACTATGGAAGTCATTATCAAGTAATACAGGCTCAAAGTTGTATTTTTCTATTTTAGGAACTGTTTAACTTATGTAAGGATGTTGAGAAGGTCCTACCTACCATCTTGTTGTTTTCTACCCCTTTCCTCCTCTATTTGTCCTAAAAGATGGATCTCCTGAGGGGTGGGGGGGTAGTTCCAGGTTGAGAACTAGGCTTTCTTAGGCAGGTAAGTGATGATTGCGTGCATGCATTATCATCAGTTGTTGATGAAGAAGGGGCCATGGGAATTGAGTCCAAGGGAGTAGGCTTGGGGGGATCTAACATGGTGCATTTCTTAGCCATCTTGTTTGCTGAACACTCTTCCCATTTTTTCAAATGGGGAGGTTGCAGTGTAGTGTTTGTTTCCTAACTTTATGTGGTAGAGGAGCTTGGATGTTTTGGCACCTTAATGATAAATGGTACCTGTTGTGTTGGCGTGGGCAGTAGTGCAACTTTGAGCACAAAGGGAGCAGTGATGGATGTCTGATGAGGAACTCCAAGGACAAGAGGTTGCTATAATGTTGCTTTTGTGATTTTTTTTGTGTTACAAGAAGGCACACACATCACAAATATTTGATGTGATGGTTATGGATTACCATCAATGCCAATAACATTGATGATATACCCCACATTGTTGGCATTTAGGGGGTCTTTGTAAACATGCATTGATTAATTTTTGGGGTGAATGAGACTACTGTTGACTAGAACCAGCTTGCCCTAATCAATCATGCATTGAATATCATCTTTCAATGCTAAACAGTAGTTTGTATCATGACCACATAGTTGGTGATAGTCATAGAAATGTTCCAACCTGAAATTCTTTGGGACTAGTGGATCATTGGATGTAGCCAAGGAGGAGTTCCTAAGAACTTCGTAGTATCATTGATAACATTTGATTGCTTCCTTCAACATTCATTTCTATTATATACACCCATCTCCTAACAGTTACTTCAGAAGTTTCGAAGGCTTAATGGGTAAGGGGATATACTTCGAGTGATCTTTGCACTCAAAGTTGAGCCTAGGCTGGGTTGGCACCTTAGGTGCTCATGTTAAGGGCTAACTAGTGTTGCTTGAACTAAGTGTGGCATTCAGTGCTATGACCAACTTCTTGTTGTTGCTTTTGTTTGGCTTAGTCTCGTTGGCCACAATGGCCACTATGGTTGTTGCGGCCTTACCCTTCTCTTTGTCTTTCTTGATATGTGTGTTTTTGTATGTGACATACACTGAGTCCTTGCTAGCTTCAGCTATGTCCTGGATGCTCTTGGTCTGAGCAAAGGCTTAGCTAAGGGAGTGTAGAGCTAGGTAATAGAGCTTAGACTTAATGAAGTCATTTACTGCTTCCTTGAAGATGGCCAACAAGTGGGCCTTAGTGATAGGATCATGTATCTCATTCAAGGTTGTACTCCATCACTGTATAAATCTCTACATGGATTCTAGTAGGGCCTACTTGATAGTCATGAGTAGTCTAGTGTGACCTCCGATTCTAGGTTGTACTTGAAGTGGGTCATGAACTAACTTAGCAGCTCTTCTAGGGTTGAAATGGAGGCACATGCGAGTGTGCAGTACCAATCCAGAGCTTTTCCTATCAAAGACATGGGAACTACATGGATGATGGTGTGTGTCCATGGTTGTAGTAGTAGGGATTTGGACCTGAAGGTCATCAAATGCACATTTGGATCACCCTCCCTATTATATTTTGTAAATTGGGGAAGTGGCACCTTGGGAGGCAGCATAAGCATAGGCACTACTAGGATGATAGGGTCATCATGATAAAATTCCATGACCTACATGGTGTTAGAACTGGTAGCTTTAAGCTATTAGATTTCCTCAATGAGTGTTTAGATGAGTTGAAAGGCTTAATCTAAACCTAGAGA
This sequence comes from Gnetum montanum, assembly GCA_015680685.1. NCBI lineage: Eukaryota > Viridiplantae > Streptophyta > Gnetopsida > Gnetales > Gnetaceae > Gnetum > Gnetum montanum. The sequence continues at coordinate 270,819 of MNCI01003605.1, read as the reverse complement.
TGTTGCAGATGGTTGTGGGGCTGCAAGAGCAACCATCATTGGTGGTGTTGTAAGGGTAGTGACCTGTCCCATGGGGGGCGTTGTTGGGACCAGTTTAGTAAGTGGTGTTGCCTGGGTGGTCCACCACCCATTGGATGATGTTGTTGGGGTAGTAGCCATTGGTGGTATCATGGGGTTCGCTGCTTGCTCGGTTGGTAGAGCTACCTATAATTCTGTGTTTGGTTGCACCACTTGAAGGACATGGTACACTTGGTGTTGTACATAATGTGACATTAGAGAGGGTTTCGTAGTAGGGAAAGAAGTGGTTGGCACCCATCACGCTATTGAGAGTGGATCTACTACTAATGGTGGAATGGGTGCAGATGAGGGAACATGAGCAGAACTTATGTGGGATTGTGTCGTAGGTAGAGTATCCATGTATGGTAGCATAGCTATGACTGACATTCGGTATGATGTTGGGATAGAATGGGAAGGGAGGGTGATTGGGGAAGAAGTTGAAGGGCTGACTTATTGGTATGCTGAAAATGTTAAGTGACTACCCACTATTGAAGAGGATGTAGGCTATGATAGGGTTGTGGCAACAATGTATGGGGTAGAAGTAAGGAGCGAGTTCGATCGAAAGATAGTAGTTAAAGGGATGGTCATGGTGTAGGTTTGGCCACGACCTTCAAAGTGGAAGTCTACCTCCTCTTGCCCATCCTAGAATGCTTCATTATAATTGGATGTTGTGTTCCATTCCCTAGACCTACTCACTCGCATCAACTGGTTTAACACCCGTTGATATGCTTTAGTCAAAGGGATGGTGACATTAGGAGCAGGGATGGACTTCCTCCCATTCTAGTGGAGGAACTTGAAGTTATGTTTATCCTTGAGTTCCTAACAATCTAAGGGTAGATTAGCTTGGAATTTTGGACAGAGGAAGTTGTATCGCTCTATGTCTTATGCTAAGTGCTCAGGTGATAGGTGCCATAGCCTAAGTGATTGTCGTGGTGCCAGCACTAGGCTGGGCGATTGCTTGGGACCTATTACATGTTGGACAAAGTAAGGTGCCTCTAGGTCTGAGGTGGGAATAGAAGTGGTTGCAAGAATCATTTTCTTGTCATACAAGGAAAACTTTAGAGAAGAGAGAGGCTGGAACTAGATATGCTAGGGAGTGTTGGAAGTTGGCTTCCTTCACTGCTACACCTACTATGCTAAGCAGGACTGTTATGCTAAGGGATTCACTACACCACACAAGATGTAGGTAGCATAGCATAGTCAACAAAGTAAATGCAGTACGGTAGTGATCAGAGGCTTTCATCCTACCAGGTTCCAAAGGAATCATTGCTGTGACCAGTTTGCACCACATGCTACGTAAACAACCAGAAGTGTGTCACGTCTACACTAGTAGGTGATAAGGTACAGATAGCGTGCAAGATTACCCATGATATGCAGAAAGGGCATAAAGATCCCTCCTTCTACTGCAAAAAACTATAGCGACCAAAAACATCGGTGGTTGGAACACTGAGAGGTCACCAAGTGCACAACCTATCCCCAGATCTGTGCAAGGGTCATGCTAGAGTAAATGAAAGAGGGGTACCCTGAATGGTCTGGTCGATTAAATAGGGACTTAATTGGTGTACAATAACCTTCTGTAAACGTTTTTTTTAAAGATGTTACGTGCAAGTTAAATGATGATAAATAAGCATAAACTGATGGAAAATACTGCAAAACACGATAATAGCAAAACAAAATGAAACAGGCTTGAGTAAGAAGGTTCACCATCCCAAGATCAGGGGATCTAAACTTTTCTTGGCTAAAGATGTACAATTGATGTGCAGTGTGGATAGGCACAACTTGTAACGAAGTGGTATGGTCACAACTCCTTGAATTGCTATCAATAGCTTGCTAACAAGGACCTTTTGCTTTCTAGTCTCTTGACCAAAGCTAATCACCAGGAAGCCAAAATGCCAAGAGTGTCAAATGCTAATCATAGGAAAGATGATTCCAAAAGCCAATGATGCAAAATAGCCAACAACACTTAAAGAAGCCAACCCCTTGAACATCATTTTTTGAGGTATTTATTGGGCTAGAAGTAGGAGAAAATGTGGTTTGGATGCCATGTGTCTTGGGTCCCATAGATTACAAACATGACTTGGCCATGATGTTGTGTGATGCTATGTTGTAGTGTCACACTGGTGTGCTACACTACAATGTGATGAAGCTTGCTATATTATGACCTTACCATTCAAGCTACATGTTCTAAAATCCAATAAACTGCCATGTTTGTTATCAAAAATGGCAACAATGAATGCAAAGTAGAGCTTGTGCTCTAGGACTACATCTTCCCTACTCTAGCGAGCAAGGTCAAGCGTAGAGACAACTTTGGTGATAGTCAGGGGGTGCAAAACAAAAGCAAACTTGCTAATCTTGTCCATTGAAGAAATGTCAAGATAGAAGTGACTGTTGCCAATAAGCTCTGGGGCTACCAAAGATGTCTTGGGGCTTCCATGCAAGTGTTACACTTTTTATGCTATCCAGCATATCGGCATAGTGTTAACACATGCATGCTATGCTATGCTACACTGTGTAACATAACTGCTAGTTCTTGAAAGAAATCTTTCCTAAAAGTTGGGAATACCTTTTTGAGGCCTAGCTAGGTAAGCAACTACAACCCTGTCTTTCATGCTGAAAGGTCCTAGGACCTACAAAGTTCATCCCTGGGACACTTTGGTGTTTGGTATCCCTGCTACATTGTGCTACGCTATGTAGCGTAGCAGCCAGTGTGACATGAATTCCTATCTAATCTACAATGTCTTGTTAAGAAAATTTTCTTGGGGCCCTAGTGTGAAGTGGGACAGGTAGTTTTGGAGGCCGAAGTGTAGACAAGTGCAATCCTCTTGCTGGAACCACTTGGTAGAGGACCTTCGTCCATTCTATCCTTACTATGCTGCATAGTGTAGCATTGTATAGCACCTAATTTGGTCTAAATTCTGACTTACTCTTGCAATTTTTTTATCATGGGATGTTAGTTATGTCCTAGTGTGTTAGTAAAGAAAACCTACTTGATAGTTGAAGCATGGGAAAATGTGCTTACTCCATCAGAGCCATCTGAGTAGGAGTATTGTCAAAGTGCATTCCTATTACATTGTGCTACGCTACGTAGCATAGCACTCAAATTGAAATGATTTTTGAAAAAACTTGCCACATTTTTCTACATTATGTTGCTCATGCATCAAGGATGAAGTAGGTCAGATATCCTAAGGGATTGAGTCATTATCAATCTGCATCTTTTCTACTCAATTAGTCTTCTCAAGGCCTACTACGCTATGCAGCATAGCAGGTCTCGCAGTTAGAAAACTTGTTGAACTATTTTGCTCATCTTGAACACTTTCAACAGCTCCTAGCATGGTCCCTATGTAGACCGTTAGCTAGGTCAAATGTCAATTTGGGTAGGCTAGAGGGTGTAGAAAACCTATTAGCCCGGGGGATAGAAACTTTGCTGGACTATATGATCTACCCTTGGTGCCTCTTTCATGCAAACTAGCCTTGTGGCTGGGTGCCACGTTGACTATGCTACAGAGGTTGATAGGCAAGCTCAGAATCAACATTGTAAGCATTCGGACTTCCAGGGTGCCATGTCATCTACACATTCCATCATGACATCATGCTTGCAAAGATCTTTGCTTAAATTTTGGGACTTTTGAATTGTGAGAGTTCTGAAATTTATGGTGTTTCATAATAATCCTTTATTCCTATTGGGATATAAAGATAGTAAGGATCCCTTCTATGAGGGTTCTTAGTTCACTGGATTTCCTCCCCTTGGTTTTGAAAAAGGGGGATTGATCCAAAACTTACAATCAACTGTAAAGAATCCTAGTTTAGGTAAGAATGTGTTTCATGATCATGGGGGATCTAAAGATGAGAGTCATGGCAAGGACAAGGATAGACATCTTAATGATGATCATGGTCCTAACTACTAAAGATGAAGTGGCAGGTGCTATGGTGATGTTAGTCCTTTTTCCTCTTCATCTTCATCATCCTCTTTTTCCTCATCTAGCTTCAACTAAAGTCATAAAAGATGTGACCATAATGGAGGTAATCAATGGAATCGAGATGATCATAGGGCCTATTGGAGCAATCAAGATCAGGGGCATGGATAATCAAGGGAGTTCCACCATCATGAAAGAATGGATAGCAATGGATATCATAGGTACCATGGTCACCACTGAGGCCATGACTATGCTAAACATTTCCTTATAACTTGAAACATGATAAATATTGTAGAGGTAGTGAGAATTCCAACTAGGCATGTGAAAGATAGTAGAATATAGTGGTTGGATACAATTCATATTTGCAAAATCATCTTCAAGCCTTTCATGATGTTTGTAACTTACAAAATATGAAGAAAAAATGACAAAAACTTAAGCTATTTGCATGGATACTCATTAAAGAAGTAAAAATTTGGTATTGATCTTTGGAGCTAGAATTAATCCATAGATGAAGTATGATGCTTGAGTTGTTCAATGACAAGTATCAGATGTACTCTTGACTGTCTAACTTGAGGAAGTAAATCAAAGATTCAAAATAAAAAACTCATGAACCCTTGGACACAACTATGGATTAGTATTATTCCCTTTTTCATAGATGTCCTAGCAATGGTTATTCTCAAATGGAGTAGCTTTTCCATATCATAGATGGGCTTTGATTAGAAATGCAAAGAACTCTTAGGGTCTATGTGCAAGGAAGATTGTTAGAATTAAGAGCCCATTAGATCTAGAGGTTGATTGAGCAAGTAGCCTAGGAAAAAGGAGAGTTGAGAAAAGGAGAATGTGTGAAGAAATACAACTAACATACTTCCATTAGAAAAAAGGAAGTCTGGTTCTATGATAATGAGGAGGAGGCACCACTTGATGAGGTGGTGCAATGAAAGAACTTGCTAATTTAGAAATCCATTTCTAATATTTTAGCTAAGGTCAAAAAAATGTGGGACACTTTTGGATGAAATATTTCAAACTACTCTAAAAATAGTAGAGGAATCCAAAGAGCAAAGTAGTAATCGTGATCATAGGAGAAGGAAGGAAGTTGAATGTATCTACCAAAGAAGCAAGGACAAGGCTATTGTAGTAGAGGAGGTTGTAGAAACTGAAATAGATGATGGTGGTGCGTGTGACATCTACCAATATGAACATATTAAGGGATTTTACTTTACTGTATCACACTTGCAACAGTCTGGGATGTATGCTTTAAATTCTACACTAGTAAGAAGGTAAGAACCTAAAAGGTTGCCTTATACTCAAGGCAATCTAAGGTAGTTTGACTAGCAATAAGCTTATTACATAAGTGAAGCTCCACCACAACACTTTGATCAAAATCATTAGTGGCAACACCCATAGTCATGGGGGATGTTAGCACCAAGGTAGAAATAGCCTTACAAATAGCTTGATCCATATGGATACTATGTTTAGAAGCCCATTTCTCTCCATCACTCTTCTAGTCACACTTCCTTTTAGCATCACCACTATCCTTCTAAGTACTATAGGGCTTAATCTCCATCTCCAAGAGGAGAATCCCCATATCCTCATTACCCTTGTCATCCTTCTACACATGTTCCTCCACCCTTAGCCCAATAACCATTGGCTCCATCAATGCAAGATGAAATTCCAACATAGCAGCAATGATGTAACATTACCAAGGCTATTAACTTATAGTTGGCTTCTTAGTCAAGTGTTTTGAAATCCAAATCCCAAAAAAGACCATTCTTCTAAACCAAAAGTCCTATAAAGCCCTCAAAAACTTATGTGGATGATAGCTTTACTTCTTCCTCAACCTCTAAATCCAATCCATTGAAGTCCCCTTCAAATCAAACACCTCCCAAATTGCATATTATCATGCTAATCCATGCAATAACTGATTGGATAAAGGTTGATCATCTTCCTAGGAAATGATATAATCTTAGGAGTCCTCTAATCTATTTACAAATCTCTAGGAATTAGCCATGCAATGCTCTTCTTAATTTAGGTTCTAATGTAAATTTGATTTCTCATGAGATGTATATAGCCTAGAACCTACCTCCACTCAAACAAAGCAACATTCATCTTGTGTTGGTTGATCAGTCCATCACTATTCCCATGGGATTAGTGGCAGACATTGTGATTACTATTTGTAAGTGATCCTATCCTACTAATTTCATAGTAATCCATGTTGATAATTGCAAGGGGAATTTTCCAATCATCATGAAAAGGGCTTGGCTAAGTACTATTGATGCATGGTTGGGAATTAGAGACATTTCCTTGGAAATTTCCAAGGAGAATGCATTTGGAAATATGAAGAAGAATATAGTTCCATGCATCATGTATAGCTATATAGGGAAATTGTGTGCAAAAACTATGAGCCATAAAAAGCACATCCATCACAACATGCAGTTAGTGTGCAGATGAGACAAAAATTCTAGGGTTCTTATACGCAACAACCACAAAATAGGAGGGCACCTAGTGGCTAATAGTTGATCCTAAAAGTTGCTTAACACTTTGCATGGAACTAATTAAGAACTTAACATGTGCATATGTTGAAGGCATGAATAAACTAGAGAAAGTTCATCGCTAACTCTTTGATGATGAACTTGATGATACCAATTAGGGAGAGTTGGAAATCCATAAAAAGTTTAAACAAAAGCCCTTATAGTTAAAAATTCTACCTACCAACATGGAATATGCCTTTCTAAAAAATAGCAAGCCAGTGATAATAAATGTAAACCTTGCTCATAAAAAAAAAGAGAAGCTATTGAAAATGGTCAACAAATGGCCAATAGCCTTTACTTGGTCATATCTTGAACTCATTGTAGTTGATCCTATGATATGCTAGCATCACATCTATGTTGATCCTTCCATAAAGACATAGAGGTAGCTTTAGCGGTAGTTGAATCCTAAATTGAAGTAGATCCTCAAGGAGGAAATTGAAAAACTCCTCAAGGTAAGGTTCATTTAGAAAAACATGTTACCCATGCCTAAAGGTATGGTCTAACTAAGGCCCTTTCTTACTTTTTTCTTCACTTTTCTTCTTAAATAAGGAATACTAATTAATTTGTGAAGAATTCTTGGATCTTTAGGGAGTGGACTAATCTTAGAGTGTAGATGTGAGGTCATTGAAAGTGGTTAGTTTTGATCTAGACTAAGCATCGACTTTATTAGGTTATTTAACCATGAAATCCATAAGGGACTTTATGTGAACATGAGATAGAACTCTATTCCACATTCTCTCTCATCCACCAATGCTTTCCATAATTCACCTCACTATTGGTTTCCATATGATGTTCAATGTCTTAGTTTGATGTGTTAAAATTATTAGGTAAATTCTTTTGGATTTAGTTCTTAGCTTTTCATAGCCATTAATTAATCATGAAGCCCACAGAGTCCTTGGTTTGAGGATATGCAAGGGTAAAGAGTACATGAGCCTACTATGGGAAGGATTCACTTGCATATTTTTTGGTTAGGCTAGTTAAATTACTTATCCTTAGGCATTTTTGTAATCAAATCTCTTGCATTCCCCATCAGTTACATCCAATTTTGCACTCCTTTAAGGCATTTTCTCCAACCAAATCTCATTCTCTAAGCTTAATTTCCAATTTTCTTAATTATCACGCCCTCTTCTAGCATTTCATCATGTTCATATCTATTTTGGCTCTTTGTAGATCCTAATTTCATGTTTAACTCATATTTTTAAAAATATTTTATGTGAAAAATTTTCTCAAATAGCTTCATCAATAAGATCCCATATATAGTGCCCCTACGTAGATGAGACCCCATCAACGTAAGGTAAAAAGCCTATATATATGTAGTGACCCTTAGTGATTTTTTCACATTTGAGCTAAACAAGAAGGAATTTTTTTAATTTTTTAGTGCCACAACCTTCCAAGAGCCATAACTTTTCAATCATTTGTCCTATTCACTATATTCTTTAGTCTTGTAGAAACTAAAGATAAGCTCTTCATCGCGGGGGTCACAAACCTTAGGTTTTTAACAAAATGTTTCTAAAATTTTATTAACTCCCACAAAGGTTTAACTAAGAAACTAACATTAAAATATCAAATTATGAAAGTTAAACCCTTCCAAAAAACTTTGGTAACATTATAAGTCAAAAAAATAATAAAATAATTAATCTACCATGGTCATAACTTAGCTTAAGTGTAACTAACCAGCAAGATAAGGTACTTAAAAGATCATAAGTTACACACTATATGCTAAGCCTTGGTTATGTTGTGACCACAGATGACACCTAAAGGAAAGCACATGTAGGAAGGAGAACCATCTCAACCAAGGGATAAATGGCCAGAACATGAAGGAGCCAAGAATAAGCCCATGAGCAAGTAGTTGAAACCTATGCAACAAGTCCTCTTTGTGAGGAACCTGAAATGGTGTTTGTTTGAAAAAGTCTCAAAGAAGCAACTATGACTAAATAGTCTCACTAAGATGAGGCACCATATCATAGATTGAACCTTAAGGTAATCTTGATGGAGGCTTGCCTCAAGCAGATTGCATCTAATGAATTCCAGAAATCTATGATTCAAGAGTCAAGCTTTGGACCTTTCTTGGAGCTTACAACTCCAGAACTTAAAGTGCAATTGTAGAACTCTCCCATGTGGCCCGCAATCACTTTCAATAGGGAGTGGTACAAGGGAGAGATGTATATTTTTTGGAATAATCAGTAGGGTAGTTCAATTATCAAAATCAAGGACATTTCAATATCCCACTTGGTGAAAGAAATTTTAGAGGCACTTCGGTTGTTAGAAACTAGGGCCAATCTTGTAAAAATTCCAATGCATATAGATCCTAATGTTAGGAAAGAATGGACACAATAGTGTTATGGAGTGGACCATAAGGAGTTTGGTGCACTCACTATGGTGGAACTTACATACTTTAACATTGTGGTCTTTCACCTCAATCCAATGATGAGGCCAAGCAAAATCATAGCTTTCTACACCTATGCATGTGTCACTCTAAGTAGTAAATTCCCAGTCAACCTTCCACAACTAATCTATCTAGAGATAAAGAACTATTTTAAGGAGAATGAACATAGAATAAAGGAACTCCTCTTTCCATGCCTCATCTTAAAATTATGCAAGAGGGAATGCATAACTCACAACACAAATGATGATGTCCAATGCACTTTGACCACTTCCTAGGTAGAGATGATGAAGGATAGAGTGCTTGCCAAAGTCATTCAAGAAGAGGAGTAGCAACAACCACCTCCACCACCCACTCATGAAATAATGCTAGAGTCCTACACTATGCTTGAGCATGTGTGCAAGCTCAGAGAGTAGCTTCTACAATAGTAGTACTAGCAAGCAAGAATGAGTGGTGATGACCCATCTATGTATAGACCAACGATGAGCCACCTCAATGAAGTGACCTAAACCATAAGTTAGATGGAAGGTGGACGGTCAATTTTCTCAACCCAAATAATGTAGGTCAAATCGTAGTGCTTAATAGGTAACAGTATCTCTCTTAAAATAGTAGCAATTCCCAGATTTCTTTGAAAACACCACTACTTTCATAGTGCATTTGGAGGAGGATGAAGGGACAACTGTCTTAGTGATGCAGCACCATGGGTAAGAGATGATAGTCGAAATAGTTACTAATAGAGTTGTTGAAGCAATTAATGCACCTACAACATCTATACCAAATGTTTCTACACTTAGAGAGTTGCAAATGTCCGTAGGAATTGTTAATGGTATATTGAGCATAGCTTAGCATGAGGAATTACTAGATCGATTGGTGGAAACCAGACCTTTCAAATACTATCATTGTAACCTAGTTAGACCTACTAGAAGTAAGGGGCAAGTGCATCATAATGGATGAGCAATTTAAAATAGATAAGGTAGAAAAAAAATGCTTGGCTACAAAAGTTGTTAATCTAAGAGCCTACTTTGCTAATTCCGTGTTGCTCAACCCAATACTAACACATGATGAAGATCTTCAACAGCTTCTAAAATAGATAGTAGTCTTTGACCAATCCCTAGCCAACACCACCACACATAATATTAAAAATGACTTTATCCAAACTTGTCTTAAGAATGAGATTATAATCATAAAGAATCATCCTCTGGAATGTTGATGTGTAGAAGTAGTAGATGGAAAATTTGATCCATCAATAGTAGGATCCATTAGCTAGGGTAAACAATGAATTGAGTAGATTGATAGTAGGAAACAAAAACCTCTCCATGGAGGAAGTTCATGCTCATCGCCAAAAATCTACAATAAAAGTAGCCACCTAGAAGATTGAGGCTCTCAATTTTAAGAGAGTCAAGAATCATTACTAAGATTAAGTTGGTCTACAAGAAAAGGATAATTAGAAACACATTCAAATGGTGAAGGAGAAAAAAATAAGTCCTTTCTGTATCTTAAGGAAGGAGGTGATGTTTTGCAACTTATCTTAGATGGACTGAATGACTATAATGAGGTAGAAATCCACATGAAGGAGTTGCAAATCAAGGAGATGAATAAATATATGGAGCTTTCCAATCTCTGATATGCAAACTTGATAATGTTGAGTGCTAGAAGGCTTTGGTCCAAATTGGAAAAAGAAGTGGATAGCTTGTGCTTGTTGTATGAGGTAAAGTTCAAGCATCATAAAGAGACCAAGTAGAAGCATGAGATTACAAACAAAAAAATCAAAGGTTCTCAAGGTGAAGGTCATTGATTAATGATTAATTGCTAATAACTTAGCCAAAAGGATGAATGATTACTAGGAGTTGTAGAATGCACTCATGGTGTTCAGCATCGAATGTAAATAGGTTGTTTTCTGGTTCATGAATTTTAAGGAGCTATTCCAAAAAATGCCCTATTCGTGGGATATTCCCATTCTAGCCCACACTGGTGAAGCTTCATGAACTATTAATGATCCCCAAAGTAAGGAGAAGAAGATGAAGGAATTGTTGGATGCCTTCTATTTTCTACCAGAAGTTGTAGCTGCCACATGTCAACCACAACTACCTCAACCCCTGTGTGCACCTAAAGTAGGAGAAGGTTCTTTAAAGCCTTAGGAGCCTCCACCACTTAGGATTATCTGATTCTTCTTCATCATCTTCACAACATTTGAGGAGTTTTTTTGTTAGTTTTCTCTTGGTATTCAATTTTGTTATCCTAAATACCATAATTTTGTAATCAATGTAAAATTGTACACTCAAGTATTTAGTGTTTTGTTGTGTTTATTTTGTATGTCTCAAGTATTCTTTATTCTTTTTCTTAGGTGACTTAATTCATAAAATAGAAAATGATAAAAATCATATGACTCAGCTGCACTTAACAATACACTTGCACTTGACAAGTGAAACTATGAAGATAAAAATTTCAATGGTTAGTTTCACCTCTTAGAACTAGTATCCTTAATGATGAGTAGCAAGTACCCCTACGCTCAACTATACAAATCCCAAAGCATTCATACATGATCTTGTTGAATTTTGTGAACTCTATGTCTTTTGATGCACTACTCTTTTAGGAAGTGAACCTTGCCCTAATAGTCATTCATTGTCTTCCCAATTACACTTGTGATGTACAAATATATAGTTAAGTGTAATCAAGGAATATGATTATTATTATTATATGTTTTATGCCCTTGGTGCTTTAAATAGAGAAATGAAGTAATTTAATAACTAATTTAATTTAACTAATTAAGTAATCACTAACTAGTCCTAAAATAAACATTCAATCCCATTTTCCATACACATCCTAAACCCACGTATCTACTACTGGGATTACCAAGTGATATGCTACTGGAAAAACCAAGTAACAATGTTGTTAGAATTACCAAGAGAATATATGTTTATGCTTGAAGTGGTCATACTTATGTGTTTAATCTATTTAGCTTAATTCATTAACTAATCACTTGAAGTCTAATTTAGCTTAATTAATTACATAATTATTTAAAATTATAAATGCATAAATATATCATTAATCTATTCTAAGTGTTGCAAAGTTTGATCAAAAGGCTCATGTTTATTGTCATTTACACTAGTGTGTTCAAGTAAAATAGTGCTCAAATAACGATTTGTACACTTACTCTTGCTACAGGCACTCAGAGAAATATTCTAACTCTCAAATGACAAAACAATAACAGCTCTACTACTACTATAACTTGACTACCCCATAAACATGGCTGGTGAGCATGTATTTAGAAACTTTATTATGCAGCTACATTGATAAGGCTTCATAGATGTAGCAAATCCTACGTTGATGGGGTAGCATCACGTAGATAGGGTTGCATCGACAAGGGCTCATCAATAAGGCCATGCCAATGGAGGTGCACGAACACAACACTAGGATGCTCATCATATCCCCACAACTAAATGAAAACTCATCCTCAAGTTCCTTTACAAAATTGCAAAGGTATGGGATTATTGATTGACTCTTGACATAACAAAACTGAGTGCCCAAGTGTACAAATCAACACATTACAAAAATAAAGGTGTTCATGATACAAAATTGAACACCATGACATGACTACAAAAGACTAGATAGCACATCCTTTGAGGACATGAAGGTGCTTTAAGAAGATCAAATAGTCCTAAGCTTTGGAGGCTCTTAAGATTCTAAACGATCTTCACCAACTTCAAGTGCATGTAGTGGCTGAGGTAGCTATGGCTATCCTGTTATAGTTGCAACCTTCGGTGAAAGGTGAAAAGCATCTAGTAATGCTTTCATATTATCCTCCTTGCTCCAAGGATCATTCATAGTACATGTGATATTGCCAATGTGGGCCAAAATGGAGATATCCCATGGATAGAGCATTACTGAAAATAAATTCTTAACATTGATAAACCAATTAATGAATTATTTGCATTTGACATCAAACATCTTCACTGCATTCTACAACTCCTAGTAGTCATTCATTCTTTTGGCCAAGTTCTCCATGGTAGATCCTTGATTAGTGTATTTACCCTTGATAATTTCAAGTTCAACATTTGCCACCACAATGTTTTTCTTAGTGTCCTTTTGATGCTTAAACTTGGCCTCATACAATAGGTACTTTTCCAATTTTGACCATGGCCATCTAGTAGTCAACATAGTTAGATTTTCATATTAGAAATTGGCAAACTCCATGTATTCTATCATCTTCTTAATCTGAAACTCCTTCATGAAAATCTCCACCTTATTGTAGGTAATGATAGGTTTCCAAACTTCTCTTCCTTGTTGGAGTTGCTAAAGGGTCTCATTCACTTTTGCCTTTACCAATTGGATATGTTTTTCATTTACTTATTTTTATAGGTTGACCTAGTCTTTGTAGTAATTCTTGATTCTCTTGAATTTAGGAGCCTTTGATTTCCACACAACTACCTCTATTATAGCCTTTTGGTGAAGTACATAGACCTTCTCTATGGAGAGGTTTCTATTTTTAGCTACTAAGCTCCTTAGCTCTATGTTTGCTCTTGCTAGTTGCTCTTGCTATTAATGGATGAAATTAGTCAACTGTTGTTTGTTCTCATTGATTTTTCATAGATGATAGTTCTCTATGATCAGTTGTACATTCTCCTAGTAGGCTAGATCCAAGGCCTTATGAATTTTTCACTAGGTAGCCTTTGCCAAGGATCGATAAAACACCACCATATTCATCACACCCTCAAACCCTTTCAGTCTAGTGTGAAGCTATTCAAGAGCTTCATCTCTTATCAATGCTAGGTTGAGAAATGCAATGTTGACAATTTGGGCTTTTAGTTCAGCAACTTTAGCAACCAAGGATTCATTGAGCTCCTTTGATGTTTCAAGTCACCCTTCCAAAATAATGTTTTTTCCCCTTGCTTTTAGTATCTCTAATTGGGTTGTAATGATACTATCTAGAAGACCAAAGACATTTAGAAATAGTTTCCTAGTCCCCACTAGTTAGTATAGTAGTTCTTCATGTTGCATTACGTTCAATCTATCGCTTATGGTCCCTGTGAACATCTGCACATCTTTAAGTGTAGTGATGTCTAGTATAGACACCACAGGTCCATTGAGGGTTTTGGTAATTCTATTAGTAACCATTTCTACTATTGTCTCCTATCCTTGGTGCTATATCACCAGTATTGTTGCTCCTTCACCTTCCTCCAAACACATTAAGAAGGTTGTGGTGTTTCTAAAAATCACTAGGAGTGGTTTTTGCTCTACGAGAGATACCATTATCTCTCTAGTGCTACACAACTACATCCATTGGGCTAATAAAATGGATCCACCTCCTCCCATTAAGATGACTATTTGGGCCATCTCATTTAGGTGACTCATCATTGGCTAGTACACTGATGACTCTCCACCACTCATGCCGAATTGTTACACTTATTCACTTAAGAGTCATTCTCAATATTTGTGCAATGGTTAAGATGTTGCAATGACATGTGGCATAGTTATTTGAGTGGCAAGTGGAGGTGCTAGCTACTACTCCTCTTCTTGAATGATTATTTCAAAAATATTATCTTTAATCATTTATATAGCGAACTATCCTTCCCTCCAATAGAGTTTTAACAACATCATTTATATAGCGAACTATCCCTCCCTCCAATAGATTTTTCTAATGAGGCATCGGAAAGGAAGTGCCTTTCTTCCATGTTCATTTTCTCTAAACCACTTCTCTATCTTTAGATAGATCAATTTTCAAAGGTTGATAAGGAATCTTCCACTTAGAGTAGTGCACACGTAGGTAGAAAAGGTCATGATCTTATTGGGCCTCACCATGGGGTTTAGGTGAAAGGTTGCAATCTTGTAGTGAATCATTTTTGTTGATGTGATTGCATTGTATTCCTTGTAGTTGATGTCATAGCACTACTAATTCTAGTCCTCTTTGATCCTAGGGCCTACCTGTATTGGAATCTTAGCAAGATTTTCCCTAGTTTTGGGCCACCTTAATGCTTCAACAATGGCCTACATTGAGTAGGACATTAAGATGTCCTTGATTTTGATTGTTGAACTAGCCTACCTATTCTTCCAAAATAAGAATGTGTCTTCGATATACCACTCTTCACTGGAATTGATAATTGGCCACATGGGAGAGGCCTTCACTTGGTCTTGTACTTCTTTAAGCACTTGCTTCAAGAAAGAGCTAAATTTTAACTCCTGGAGCACTATTTTTTGGACCTTCCTTGATCTAATTTGATTCAAGTAGGTTTTTTTCAAGGTCACCTCAAGGTTTTCTTGCTAAGCTAGTGCCTCATCTTGGTGGGAATGTTCCATTGCTATTGTTGGTTTTGGAATTTGGTGAATATACTTCACTTCAACCTCGTCCCTAAGAGGACCCATGGCATTTATTGTAATTGGTTCTTCTTAAGCTTATTCTTGGCCCCTTCCTATTCTAGGTCATTTCTCCCTTAGTTGAGATAGTCCTCCATCTTATGTATGTTTGCCTTTAAGTGCCATTTGTGCTCACAACACATCCATGGATTAGTAAATATAATGTGTAACTTTCAATTTTTGAATACATTATCTTGTTAATTAGTAACACTTTGGCCAAGGTTAGACCATGGTAGATTTATTATTTTATTATTATTTTATTAATTATTTATTGTAAATTTCACTAGAGGTTTTTGAAAAGGTTTAACTCTTGTAATTTTGTATTTAAATGTTGATTTCATAGTTAAACCTTTGTGGGAGTTAGAAAAATAGTGAAAAAGTTTCAGTTAAAAATGGCACATTTGTGGCCCCCACAACTAAGAGCTTCCCTTTGGTAGCTACAAGGTTGAAGAATGGAGTGATTTGGATAAATGGTTAAGAAGTTATGGGCTATGGAAGGTTCTGGGCTCTAAAAATTTAAAAAACTTCCTTGGCATTTGTGAGGAAATATGAAAATTTCTAAGGGGGGTTATGCATATTTATACTATTTTTGCACTATGTCAATGAGGCCTTATATATGCATGGGCTCTAGAAATGGGGCCCCATTTATGGGGTTTGTAAACAAAATTTTCAACTTGGAATTTCCTGAAAAATACAAGGAATTTTTAAATGAATTTGGAATCCATAAAGTCCTAGAAAAGCCAAGAATGTGATGATATCATTGAAGATGGTCTTTAAAAGCTCAAAAGTTAAATGATTTTATGGAGAATGTGAATTTAAAGAAAATATATAAAGGAGCACATGGTCGAATGTAGAAGATGGATGTACAAAAGGTTTTGATTACAAGAATGCATAAGGCTAAAGTACTAAATGAACCTAACCAAGGGATATGCAAGTGGGTCCTTTCCATAGTAGGCACATGCCTTTTTTTCCCTTACATAATGTCAACCTAAGGAGTCCATGGGTCCTATAGGTGTCTAATAGTTGATGGAAGTTAAAGACCAAAACCCGAAAGATTCTACTAAAGAATTTAAGTACATCAGGCAGACACAGAATCAAGAGCATGGACATCGACAATGAGGTGAGTTACAAGTAACATTGATGAATGATGGAGAAGGTGGAATGGATTTCTAAACTAAGGTCATAAGAAGTCTCTTGTGCATTTGTGTTTAAAATGACCTGAGAAGATCCATCCTTAGTCTAAACCAAAACCAACCACTTTCAATGACTTCGCATCACTACTCCAAGATTGATCCATTATTTTGGGACTCAAAAGTGCTCCCATAGAACATTCACCACTCCATAAAGAGAAGAATAGAGAAGCAAGAAGTAAGAGAGGGCCTTAGTTAGAGGAGAACTTCAAGCATGGGTAACATGTCTTTATAGTGCCATAACCAATGGTTGTAGCCCATTTATTTGTCTAAGGGATGTTCTTTGAATTCCCAT